>PVIH01004423.1:0-140651 GCA_004025045.1 Sigmodon hispidus
GTGCATGTGTGTGTCTGTGCATGTGTGCATGTGTCTGTGTGTGCATGTGTGTGTGTGTGCATGTGTGCATGTGTCTGTGTGTGCATGTGTGTGTCTGTGCATGTGTGCATGTGTCTGTGTGTGCATGTGTCTGTGTGTGCATGTGTCTGTGTGTGCATGTGTGTGTGCATGTGTGCATGTGTCTGTGTGTGCATGTATGTGTGCATGTGTGTATGTGTGTCTTCATGTATGCGTGTGTATCTGTATGTTTGTGTGCGTGTATGTGTTGCGTGTCTATGTGTGTATATGCATGCGTGTGGAAGTTAGTTCTCGATTCTCATCATGTAGATTGTGGAGATTAAAGTCAGGTCATTGGTCTTGGCAGCAGACATTTTACCCACTGACCCATCTTGGCAGCCTGTGGGTTTGTGGAAGAGAATGGAAAAGGATTTTAAGAACAAGGGAGTGGGCTGAAGGGATGGCTCAGCGGTTAAGAGCACCCTCTGCTCTTCCAGAGGTTCGATTCCCAGCACCCACATGGCAGCTAACAACTGTCTGTAGTTTCAGTTCCAGGCAAACACCAAGGCAAATAAATAAAGTTTAAAAAAAAAAAAAAGAACAAGGGAGGTTTGGGAGAAGCCTCCCTATAAATTGATATTTAGAACTGCAGTCAAGTAAAGACCCACAGGGACATGGAAGAAGGATGAATCGCTTCTCTGGTAAAATACCAAAGGGCCGATTACACTAGGAAGCAGAAAGGCCCGATGGCCTTAGGGGTTCACTCACGGACCCACAGTGGGGTCTGCTGAGGTTTAGCATCCTAGAAACAAAACAGTTTTAAGGTCAGGGCTGGCTCCAGTGCTCTCGAGCTCACAAAGGCAGAACAGAAGACAAGGGCTTTCTCCTTGACGAAACTCCATTTTCTCTGTGTGATCTTGCTAAGGGAGCAAGATCATCAAGCCCCAGCCTTTCTTACCAAGGTGACAGGGTGCTACTGTTCTATGCTGGTGTTCTAAGTTGATTTTCTATTGCTAATAAAAACACTGAGGAGAAAAGGATTCATTTCATCTCACAGCTTACAGTCCTTTCTGGGGGGATGTCAGGGCAGAAACTCAATGTAGGAAACAGAGAGGAATGCTACTTACTAACTGGTTCCCCATGGCTTGTTCAGATTGCTTATAAGAAACTATTCAGGACCACCACTGCAGTAGCATCACCCACAATGGGCTGGGCCTTCTCATATAAATCAAGAAAATGTCCCACAGATATAACCACCAGACAAAGTGATGGGGGCAATTCCTCAGCTGAGATTTCTTCTTCCCTGCTATGTTTACATTTGTGTCAAATTGGAAAAAAACTAGCACAGCTTGTCCTTGCTGAGGTTTAGGCAGCAATCCAGAGAGGTAGCTAGGGCAACCTGGTCGTGCCCCCAGAGACAATGGTATCTCAGCTCCCGGGCTAAGGAACTGCTGTTGGCACGTATGATCTACTGTAAGGTTTGACCATGGTCTACACTACTGAGCAACTTCAAGTCCCCTCTTTGCTATTCCAGGGCCTATCACCACTTGATCCTCAACTTCTGGAAATTTCAGAAGGAAATCAATTGTGTTCACAAAGTTTTCATATTAGGAACTTACCAGTCATCTTGTAAAAATCTACACTGAAGTTTCTAAGCAGAGAACCCAGGCTCCAGCTGTGGTTACAATATAGGGCATGTGGGCAATAGAGAGATGGCTCAGTGGTTAAGATCAATGACTGCTTTTCCAAAGGACTTGGGTTTGATTCCCAGCAGCCACATGACAGCTCACAACTGTCTGTAACTCCAAGATCTGACACCCTCACACAGACAGACAGAGGCAAAATACCAATGCATATAGAATAAAAATAAGTTATTTTTTAAAGGACACTATATAGCATATTTATATTTCCTTTTTTTTGAGATGATCTCACTGTGTAACCCTGGCTGGACTGGAACTTGTTATGTAGACTAGGCTGGACTCAAACTCATAGAGATCATCTTGCTTCTGCCTCCTGAGCACTGGGATTAAAGGCATGTGCCGACATTCCCAGCTGTCTTAGGGTTTTTATTGCTGTAAAGAGACACCATAACCACAGCAACTCTTATAAATGAAAACATTTAATTGGGGTTGCTTACAGTTTCAGAGGGTCAGTGTTGGTTTCATGCGTGAGAAGAGATACACACTACCAAGGCCACATAAGGGTTTATTTAAGAGTTCCCAGGCGGGTACAGAAACAAAAGCAGGACAGAAGGAGATAAGAAGAGAGACCAAAACGTGGTGTCTCTTTTTAAGAGAAGGGATGTGCACAGGTTTACATAGTCATGTTTAGGGCATGCCTCCGTATGTGTCCAGGGAGGTGCTTCTGTACACAGTGCTACACGGGTTTACGTAGACACGCGTGCCGGGGTGTGCCTCTGTACGAGGTGCATCTCACCAGAGCCATGTTGGATCAAGCACGTGGAGTGCCAGGAATACTTATAGTCAGCCCATTATAATCATGACAAGGAGCATGGCAGCATGCAGGAAGATGTGGTGCTGGAATTGTAGCTGAGAGTCTCACATCTTGCAAGCATCAGGAAGCCTACTGAGATACTGAGCAGTATCCTGAGCACAGGGAACTTCAAAACCTGCCACAGTGACACACTTGTTCCAACAAGGCCATATCCATTCCAACAAAGCCTTGTCTCTTAATAGCACCACTCCCTAGGAGATTATGGAATACAATTTTATTTACACTACTATACCAGCCCAACACATTCTTTCGAGGAGTTTTGTTTTGTTTTGTTTGAGACAGGCTTTCTATGAGTAGTCCTGGCTGTCCTGGAATTCATTCTGTATGCTAGCCTTGCTTCAAACTCAGAGATCCACCTGCCTCTGTCTCCCAAGTGCTAGGATTAAAGTTATGCATCACAACAGCTTGGCCTGATTTTGTTTTGTTTTTTAAATTAAAAAAAAAAAAGTGTATGGCCAAGTGTAGGGTCCTCCCTTTAATTCCAGCACTCAGGAGGCAGAGGCAGGCAAATCTATGAGTTCTAGGCTAGCCTGATCTACATTGAGAGTTCCAGGGCAGCCAGAGCTACCTTAGATAGAGAGACTTTATCTCAAAAAACATAATAATAAATTGTGTGGGTGATTTGCTTGCATGTATGTCTATGCACCATTTACACAACTGGTGCTCTCAGAGGCCAAAAGAGGAGGTCAGATTGTTGAATGTAGAATCAGAGATGGTGCAAGCTGCTATATGAGTGCTGGGAACCAAGCCTGGGTCCTCTAGAAGAGTAGTCAGTGTGCTTAACCGCTGAGCCATCTCAGACCCTGACCAGACCAGCTTATTTCAAATGAAGTCTTTCCAACCCATGAACAGGATTCCATGTGCAGAAAGTTTAATCTGAGAAAGAGAAACTGCAATAGTTGAATGGCCTAATTAGCAAGTCACAGCTCTCTGGGTCCCTTTTCTTACCTATTAATTACCCATGTAGTTGGAAGTCCTGCCCACCTTTTAATACTGCACTGTTCTAAGGATTTACTGTTAAGTGTAGATGTGTGTTGTCTCCATGTAGGTGTGGGCACATAAGTGGGGTTGGCCCTAGAGGCCACAGACATCAGTGTCCCCTGAATCTGGAGTGATAAGCAGTTGTGAGCCACCTAACATGGGTTCTAGGAATCAGACTCAGGTCCTCTACAAAAGCAGTGTATACACGTCTTTAGTTGCTGAGCCATCTCTTCAGCATCAATATGATGGGATTCTAGATAGTGGATTTACCACCTTGAAACAAAGCTATCGTAACTACTACCTTTTCCCTGCTCATTGCTGGCTGCCCAGTTCCTTTTCCAAATCCCTCAAATCTTTGCCTCTCAAGCCCTTTTGTACCCTCTTTGTTTGCATTTTACGCTTTTCCGTGGACCCCAGATTACGTTTCCAGTCTCCTGCTCCCATGTGTGCCTACTTCTCTGTGGTTCCTAACTCATGCCACCTCTCTTGTTAATACTCCGAGGGCCCCGCAAACCCCTGTCTTCGGTCCCTCTAACAGAAATACACCCTTCTCCCAGAGCCAAAGGATCAGGTATTCAGTGGCTCCGGTGACAAACCTGTTGTCGGGTTACAGATATTGTTTCCTCAAGAGGCCATGCTACAGTGTCAGAGGAGCCCCAGGCTGCCTCCAATGCCCTGTCCTCACCTGCCTACTCCTTCAAGGTGAGATAACTAGCACTCACCCCTAGGACTAGTGTAGGCCTGGAAACATGGCTCTGAGCTGCTGGTTCCTGCGGCTGCTGCTGCTGCTGCTCTCACACAAAGGTGAGAACATGGAGTAGGTAGGAGATAAAGGAGAATATCATTTTCCATCTTTAAAAATCCTGTGTGTGTGTGTGTGTGTGTGTGTGAGAGAGAGAGAGAGAGAGAGAGAGAGAGAGAGAGAGAGAGAGAGAGAGAGAGGAGAGAGAGAAGGAGGATTTGAGTCTTTCCTTCACCATGTGGGTTCTGGTGTTTGAACTCAGGTCTCCAGGCTTGGCAACAGATGTTTTTAGCCACGGAGCCATCTCACTGGCCCCACCTTCCCCTTTAATAAGACAAGAGTATGCAGGTTAGCTGAATATGGTAGCATGTGCCTGTTAGCTCAGCACTCTGAGGCACAGGATTGAGAATTGAGTTTAGCTTGGAATCCATAGAGAATACTTGTCTCAAAAAATCTCCAAGTAGCTGGGTGGTGGTGACACATGCCTTTAGTCTCAGAACTTGGGAGGTAGAGACAGGTGAATCTCTGTGAGTTCAAGGCCAACCTGGTCTACAGAACAAGTTCCAGGACAGCCAGGGCTGCACAGAGTACCATGTCTGTATAAGTAATAGTGTGGAGGTTAGCCAGTTAGAGAAGGGCTGAGGGATCAGGAAGAAGGCAGAAACTGGTGCCACGGGAGGCACAGAGGGTCAGAGCAGTGGTCCTCAACCGTACCAACCAGGCAACCTTAATACAGTTCCTCGGGGTGTGGTGACCCCCAACCATTAAATTATTTTCATTGTGTCTTCATAACTTTGCTACTGTTGTGAGTCATAATGTAAATACCTGTGTTTTCTGATGGTCTTAGGCAACCCCTGTGAAAGGGTCATTCTGCCTCAAAGTGGTCATGACTCTCACTCAGGTTGAGAAACATTACTGCAGGCTAATGCCAGGGCTCATTCACTTTCTCTTCAGAAGTGCATTAGGGAAACGCTTCTCAGGGTTTTAGGCCTTTCTCTTTTCGTGACTTCTCATCTCTCTTACAGTGACTTTGGCCCCTACTGGACCTCAGTCTTCGGATCCTGCTCTGTCCCTTCTGAAGTCATTCATCACTACTCTGGACCAAGCTCCTCAGCGCTCCCTCAGCCAGTCACGCTTCTCTGCATTCCTGGCCAACATTTCTTCTTCCTTTGAGCTTGGGAGGATGGGGGAGGGACCAGTGGGAGAGCCCCCACCTCTCCAGCCCCCTGCACTTCGACTCCATGATTTCCTTGTGACACTGAGAGGTAGCCCAGACTGGGAGCCAATGCTGGGGCTGCTGGGGGATGTGTTGGCGCTCCTGGGACAGGAGCAGACTCCCCGGGACTTTTTGGTGCACCAGGCAGGTGTACTGGGTGGACTTATAGAGGTGCTGTTAGGAGCTTTAGTTCCTGGAGGCCCACCTGCTCCCACGAGGCCCCCATGCACCCGTGATGGGCCCTCTGACTGTGTCCTGGCTGCTGACTGGCTGCCATCATTGATGTTGTTATTAGAGGGTACACGCTGGCAGGCCTTCCTACAATTGCAGCCCAGTGTGGACCCAACCAACGCCACAAGTCTTGATGGGAAAGAGCCAGCACCTCACTTTTTACAGGGTTTGTTGGGCTTGCTTACTCCAGCAGGGGATCTGGGCTCTGAGGAGGCTCTTTGGGGTGGTCTGCTACGCACAGTGGGGGCCCCTCTCTATGCTGCCTTCCAGGAGGGGCTACTTCGTGTCACTCACTCTCTGCAAGATGAGGTCTTTTCTATTATGGGGCAGTCAGAGCCTGATGCCAATGGGCAGTGCCAGGGAGGTAAGTGCTGCCCAGGTGAGGGCTGGGATGTAGCAGGGAAAGAAGCTGCAATTGGGATTGTTTTCTTCTTTGCTCTTTTCCTCCTAGGGAACCTTCAGCAACTACTCTTATGGTAAGTAACAGAAACCTTCAGTTCTGGGGAGTTGGGTGTGAGTAATCTGTAGGTGGAGCGTTGAAGGCATTAGCCTATAGAGTTTAGATGGAAATCAATAGGAGGGGGGTGGATTCGTGGTTTTGGAGTGTGGCACCTGGGTTGGCTTTCAGCTCTTCATTGTCATGTGACCTTGGACCCATCACACACACACCCCCATTTATAAAACAAAGGAATCGCTCCTGCAGAGTTGTTGTGAAAAATAAGAAAAGCTGAGCATAGTGGCACTCACCTTTAATCCCAGCACTCGGAGGCAGAGGCAGACAGATCTCTGAGTTTGAGGCCAGCCTGATCTAGAGAGTGAGTTCTAGGACAACCAGGGCAACATAGAGAAACCCTGTTTCAGAAAACCAAAACCAAAGGAAAGGAGAGGCAGAGAGAGTTGATAAAGTATAAACTTAGACAAGTGCCTGCCATATGGTGCCTAATGCACGTTAGTCAGTAGAGCTGGGATGGGGCACAGACCACTGGACGCCTCTATTTCAGTACAAGGCCAGAGCGAAATTAGACAGGTTCAGTTGTCAGGATGATTTCCTGGTATGAGGCAAAACAAGGGTTGTGTTTAAGCTACCTAAGGAAAATGATGGGAACAGGCTGTCCCAGGCAATTTTGTGCCTTGGCAGCATAAATTTCTGTCCTTTCCTCCATCCTATTTTCAAGCCAATGATACCTGTATCCTCAGGAGCTTACTTTAAGGAAAGCCGATGCTTGCCCCCTGAGAGCTCGACTGGAGGAAATGTGGGCTGGTTACATCCTGCTTGCCTCTCCCTTTGTACCCAGGGGCATGCGAAACAACCTTTCCTGGGATGCCCAAGCGCTGGGCTTTCTATCTGGATCACCACCTCCACCTCCTGCACTCCTGCACTGCCTGAGCACAGGTGTGCCTCTGCCCAGGGCTTCCCAGCCTGCAGCTCGACAGCGGCGAGCCATCTCAGTGGAGGCCCTCTGTGAGAACCACTCAGGCCCGGAACCACCGTACAGCATTTCCAACTTCTCTATCTACTTACTCTGCCAGCACACCAAGCCCGCCACTCCGAAGCCCCACCCTGCCACCTCGCCGCCGCCACCTGCCACCCCACCGCCCCCTCCTACCACCCTGCCACCCCCTCCTACCACTCCACCACCCCCTCCTACTACCCCACCACCCGCTTCTAGAACTGCTGTCATTTGCCAGACAGCCGTATGGTATGCAGTCTCATGGGCACCACGTGCCCAAGGTTGGCTCCAGGCCTGCCATGATCAGTTTCCTGATCAATTTCTGGATATGATCTGTGGTAACCTCTCATTTTCTACTCTGTCTGGCCCCAATCGTCGATTGGTAAAGCAACTCTGTGCTGGTCTGCTCCCACCCCCCACCAGCTGCCCGGAAGGCTTGGTCCCCGTGCCCCTTACCCCAGACATATTCTGGGGTTGCTTCCTGGAGAATGAGACACTGTGGGCTGAACGGTTGTGTGTGGAGCAGAGCCTGCAGGCTGTGCCTCCCCGAAACCAGGCTTGGGTTCAGCATGTGTGTCAGGGCCCCACTTTGGACCCCACTGACTTCCCACCTTGCCACATTGGACCATGTGGAGAGCGCTGCCCAGATGGGGGCAGCTTTCTGCTCATGGTCTGTGCCAATGACACTATGTATGAGGCTTTGGTTCCCTTCTGGGCTTGGCTAGCAGGCCAGTGCAGAATAAGTCGTGGAGGCAACGATACTTGCTTTCTAGAAGGCATGTTGGGTCCCTTGCTGCCTTCTCTACCACCTCTGGGACCATCCCCTCTCTGTCTGGCTCCTGGTCCCTTTCTGCTTGGCATGTTATCCCAGTTGCCACGCTGTCAGTCCTCTGTGCCGGCCCTTGCTCACCACACACGCCTACATTACCTCTTACGCCTACTGACCTTCATTTTGGGCCCAGGGGCTGGGGGAGATGAGACTCAGGGGATGCTGGGTCAAGCTCTGCTGCTCTCTAGTCTCCCAGATAACTGTTCCTTCTGGGATGCCTTCCGCCCAGAGGGCCGGAGAAGCGTACTGAGGACAGTGGGGGAGTATCTGCAGCGAGAAGAGCCAACCCCACCAGGCTTAGAGTCTGCCGTCGGCCTCCGCTCTGGTATGAGCAAGATGGAGCTTCTCTCCTGCTTCAGTGTGAGTGAACTGCCTCTGGAAAAGCCCCTGGAGCACTGGAAAGGACTCTAGGAAATTTCTCTAATATAGAAAAGAGGAGTAGCATAGTACTCAGTGATTTAAGTACACATCTGTAAACAGGCTTGGGCTGCCAACCTCAGGCAGGTCATTCTGTCTTCTTGTCTATAAACTGAGTGTAACAAGATGTTAACTTTTAGGGTGTTGCTACATGCTGTGGGCTTAGCCTAGTGTATGATTTAGAAATGTGCAATAAAGTCCATCTCATTATTCTGTGACTCTGTGACTTCTGCAGTAGGAAGTAAAGGATTTTAATTTTCTCCTTAACAAGTCAGAATTGTGGGTTGGGAAGTAAGAACGAAAAAGAAAGATTTAAGGGACTTCAAATCAGAAGACTTTGTTTGGGTTCATTTATTACATAAATTACTGCGGGCTTAGGGAAGGGGCATTTCAGTGTGTCACATTTCATCATTAATTCATCAAATATCTGTTATGTAAAGGCATTTTGTGAGATTTTGTTAGTTCGTGGTAGGGCCACGATACAGTGATTGTAGTCTGGGTCATACCTACATGGATTTATGGAGCCAACTATAAGCCTGGCATATATGCCATACGAGAGACGTTAGGACATGCCCCCAGACTTAAGGGGGCCTACCATCTGAAGAGACACTCATACTCTCGTTGGAGGATGGACATACAGACAGCCCCACAAGTTGAGCTGAAGCCTCTGAGGAACCTTTAGAAGGATCAAAGAAACAACTGTCATCCTGTATTTTCTTCCCGCCAGCCTCTCCTGTGGGATCTACTACAGAGGGAGAGGAGTGTTTGGGTCCTGCGGATCCTCGTGCAGGTAGGGTGGAGGGTCACATGGTGGCCAAGGGACAGCATGGTTTGAGATCTCTGGCCAGTGAGGTCAGACCCACCATTGCCTCTTGTTCCCAGGCCTACCTACACATGCCTCCAGATGATCTTCAGCAGCTGGTGCTTTCCGCAGAGAGGGAGGCTGCCCAGGGTTTCCTGACACTCATGCGTCGTTCCTGGGCTCAGCTGAAGGTGGGCCCAGAGGGAAGGGGAAGAATAGGAGGAATAAAGAGATCAAGCGTACCCAAACCCCAGGATTCTGGGGGATTGCCCACGTGACAAGAACTACCCCAAAGAGGAAGTGGCAAAAGATACTGAATGGCCTCAGGCATCATCTGTGTCTCCGCTCTTACAGGTTCCATCATCCGAGGAGCAGGCCATGGGTCGGCTGACAGCCTTGCTGCTCCAGCGGTACCCACGCCTCACCTCTCAGCTCTTCATAGACTTGTCTCCACTCATCCCTTTCTTGGCTGTCCCTGACCTGATGCGATTCCCACCATCCCTTTTGGCCAATGACAGCGTGTAAGCACCACTCCCGCTTCCGTCGATCAGGTCAGGCCATCAACCTCCGAGGTCCGACCCTTCCAGAGCGCCTTTCTATTACATCAGGAAGCATCTCCTTAAGTCCAGTGACAGGATTGCAGGAGAGAGGATGTAAGAAACATGTTAAGACCTGTTACTCTCCTTAGCCTGGCTGCTATCCGAGATCACAGTTCAGGAATGAAGCCTGAACAGAAGGAGGCCCTGGCTAAGCGTCTGCTGGCCCCTGAGCTGTTTGGAGAAGTGCCTGATTGGCCCCAGGAGCTGCTGTGGGCAGTGCTCCCTCTACTTCCTCACCTACCCCTGGAGAACTTTCTACAGCTCAGCCCTCACCAGGTATAGTGTCTGTCTGTCTGTCTGTCTGTCTGTCTGTCTGTCTCTCTCTCTCTTGCTCTTTTTCTCTCTCTCAGATTTATTTATTTGTTTGTTTGTTGTGTATACAGTATTCTGTCTGCATGTATGCCTGCACACCAGAAGAGGGCACCAGATGTCATCATAGATGGTTGTGAGCCACCATGTAGTTGCTGGGAATTGAACTCAGGACCTCTGGAAGAGCTGGTAGTGCTCTTTACCTCTGAGCCATCTCTCCAGTCCTGAGAATCATGTTTATTTGATTGTGCCATCCTTCTGTCAGTGGATGTTTCCTAGTGGGGTCCCGTCTCACCATTACCCCGTTTTCCTTCCCTATCTCAGATCCAGGCCCTGGAGGATAGCTGGCCAGTGGCAGGTCTTGGACCAGGGCATGCCCGACATGTACTTCGGAGCCTAGTAAACCAGAGCATGGAGGATGGTGAGGAGCAAGTGCGCAGGTGAGTGGTGGAGCCACTGACCATGACCAGCATGGAGATAGTATAGGAGCAGGGAAAGTATCCTCCCAAGGAAGGGGCAAAAGACAGCATGGTCCTGGCAATATAGGGGCTCCGAGAGAGAAACTGATATGTGGTGCTCACATTTCCTAGTTTAGTTTACATGCCTACTCTATGAACCAAGAGTTCCTGCCTGCGTACTAATATCAGTGACCACATCAAGGCCACCTTCATGCTCCCTTCAGGCTTGGGTCCCTCGCGTGTTTTCTGACTCCTGAGGAGTTGCAGAGTCTGGTCCCTTTGAGTGATCCAATGGGGCCTGTAGAACAGGGCCTGCTGGAATGTGCGGCCAATGGGACCCTCCACCCAGAAGGACGGGTGAGCCCCTTGGTACAAATCTGAATGACTCCAGACTTCCCCAGGGACGGTTTAAGTGACTTGCTCATTTGTACCAACCAAGCCCAAGCACAGTGGTCCCACTCCCTGCTATTCCTTGGTGCCTACTCACCCTGCCTCTTTTCACCTCTTTCCTACCCAATGACTGCTTTTGTGATCTCGGACCATTTCTGCTCTGGTCTCATCCCTGGTTCCAAGTACTAGCCCAAGTCCTGGTAAATCCAGATGTGAGTTTGGAAAGGCAGTCCTGGATACCGCTGTGTTTTCTCCCCAGTCCCAAGTCTTCCTTTGTCACAGGTGGCATATGAACTTCTGGGAGTGTTGCGTTCATCTGGAGGAGCTGTCTTAAGCCCCCGGGAGCTTCGAGTCTGGGCACCTCTCTTTCCCCAGCTGGGCCTCCGCTTCCTGCAGGAGCTATCAGAGCCCCAGCTTAGAGCCATGCTTCCTGCCCTACAGGGAGCCAGGGTCACACCTGCCCAGGTGGGCTTGTCTTACTCCTTGAAACCCCAGTCATGAGAATCCCATGTAGAGATATCATCAGCCCTTCCTTTCCCTGGGTAAGCGCTGAAGGTGAACAAGACACGCCTTCCTCCCCTTTCTCAGCTCAAGAAGGACCCTCAGAGAGGTTGGTCCCTGGGGTGGCTGCGAGGGTCCAGGGACTTGTTTGGGACTTGGCTGATGGGAACTGAGAGTTGATGATCCCTATTCCATCCCATCACAGGCTGTTCTGTTGTTCGGAAGGCTCCTCCCTAGGCACGATGTGAGTAGAACCAAGTTCTAATAATCTCCTAGAGGCTCTGTGCCCTGTTCCTGTGGCTCTTTCTTCCTCATATCTATTGCTCTATTGTATGGGATTATTGTCTCCCCAACATCCTGCCCCACTGCTTCAGACCTCTTATCTCTTGTTCCTTAGCTATCCCTGGAGGAACTCTGCTCCTTACACCCTCTGTTGCCGGGCCTCAGCCCCCAGACACTCCAGGCTATCCCTAAGCGAGTTCTGATTGGGGCTTGCTCCTGCCTGGGCCCTGAACTGTCAAGGCTTTCGGCTTGTCAGACTGCTGCCTTGCTGCAGACCTTTCGGGTATGAGCAGGAGAACGAGATAATGGAGGATGGGTGGTATGGGGGGGTGAGCATCTTCCTTGTCATCCTCCTTGTGGCCAGAGACCACATACTCAGGCAAGCATATGCGCAAATACTACTAATTCTTGTGCAGGTAAAAGATGCCGTTAAAAATTTGGGTGCAACAGGTGCCAGCACAACCGTATGCATTCCTGGTCAGGTATGTGTGGGATCTCCAGACTGAATGTCTCTCCATGTTCTGGGTGGTTTCATCTGGCTGGTGTTGCCTCATACACTCCCCCTCCAGTGTCTCTGAGTGTTCCGCCTAGATAGTAACATTCCAGTTTGTGATGCAGAGCATTGCTACTCCCCTTATCCTACACTGTCAAAGTGGGAAGGCTTGAGATCCTCCAGGCCAACCTCCCGCTTTCAGATGAAAAGCCTAAGGCTAAGAGAAGCTGGAGACATCTGTTCCTCAGATGTCTAACTACCGCAACCCACCCGCAATGGCCTGCAGTGTGAGGGCACCTAAGTGTTCATTGCTGCAGTGGCAGATGCCATCCCACCCCGCCCTGGCTCTCTGCCCTCCTCTGCGGGCCAGTGCAGACCCTTTTATCTGTCTATCACTGCACTGCTGTACCCATCACTGCCAGCAGCCCATCCCCACCACTTGGCCAGACTGCCTGCTGCCCCTGCTCCCACTAAAGCTGTTACACCTGGACACCGTGGCTCTTCTGGCAAACCGAAGGCGCTATCGGCAGCTGCCCTGGTCTGAGCAGCAGGTAACTCTTCTGCCCTTAGAGCGCTCTCTGCCCTCTCCTCTTCCTTTACTCAGTCCTTACTCTGATGCTTTATCCCCTTTCTCTCTCTCTCTCTCTCTCTCTCTCTCTCTCTCTCTCTCTCTCTCTCAAAAAGAAATAGGACTTTTGGGAAGGGGGGCTGCTAGGAATAACAAAGTGAAGAAATAAGGCCTCATGCTCACCTGAGGTCTTCAGGACAGTTCCTCTGCTGGGAAGCTGTTTCCTCTTTGTCTATAGGCACAGTTTCTCTGGAAGAAGATGCAGGTGCCTAGCAACCTGACCCTCAGGAATCTTCAGTGAGTAGCTTGGGTTGGATAGCTGGTTCAATTCAGTTGGCATTATTATTATTGCTGTGTGCTCACTTCGTGGCCGGCACTGTGTGATGGGCAGGGATGAGCTCACTCCATGGCCGGCACTGTGTGATGGGCAGGGATGAGCTCACTCCATGGCCGGCACTGTGTGATGGCAGGAATGAGCTCACTCCATGGCCGGCACTGTGTGATGGGCAGGGATGGGCTCACTCCATGGCCGGCACTGTGTGATGGGCAGGAATGAGCTCACTCCATGGCCGGCACTGTGTGATGGGCAGGGATGAGCTCACTCCGTGGCCGGCACTGTGTGATGGGCTCACTCCGTGGCCGGCACTGTGTGATGGGCAGGGATGGGCTCACTCCGTGGCCGGCACTGTGTGATGGGCAGGGATGGGCTCACTCCGTGGCCGGCACTGTGTGATGGGCAGGGATGGGCTCACTCCGTGGCCGGCACTGTGTGATGGCAGGGATGGGCTCACTCCGTGGCCGGCACTGTGTGATGGCAGGGATGGGCTCACTCCATGGCCGGCACTGTGTGATGGCAAGGACAGGCTATTAGTGCCCAGCTTTGCCAGCAGTTTTCCCCTTCCCTTGCTTTATTTCTTCCCTTGCACGGTGCCACAGCTGCCCCAGTTATTGCCATGGGACTCAGAACACTGGAGCTCACGTCACATCCTGGTACCAAGTCTCTAAGTCACTCTGATCTTCAGATTTTTCCTTTTATATAATGAGAATTAAAATAAAGTTATTGTGAAAACTGAATGAGATTAGGACCTCATATAATATCTTTAACACAGTACCTGGCCCAGTAGAAACTCCCAATAGACATTTGCTGTTCTTAGTTTAATTCAAGGTGACTTTCAAGCTACTAGAGAAAGAAGTAGGTGTCACTTTCCTTACACCTACAGTAAAGGAACCAGGGGCTTTGGAATCTGAAGACATAGCTCTGGTGTCAACTTACTTCTAGTAGACGGATGTTAAGAATATCCCTTGACCTTTCAAGATCTTTATTTCCTCACTGTCAAACAGTGATGATGTTATGGGAAGCCACTGATGTTATCTGTGTACAAACATTTCACAAGCTGTAAATGATTATCAGTAAACATCTGTCTTTGTGCTGATATGAAGGATCAGGCAGGTTATTACATGTGCTAAAGAGTACCTTTCCACTCACATGCCCACAGGGCTCTGGGCAACCTGGCAGGGGGCATGTCCTGTGAGTTTCTGCAGCAGATCAGCTCAATGGTAGACTTCCTTGCTGTGGTACACATGCTCTACCAACTGCCCACTGGTGTTCGAGGGAGCCTGGTGAGAAGCTGATTTAGATATTAGTGGGTGGCTTGGATCCTGGGTCTCAGCCTCCATGCTCAGCTCTGTCTTGACTCTATCTTCTCTATCTGATACCTCCCAGCGGGCCTGTATCTGGGCAGAGCTCCAGCGGAGGATGGCAATGCCAGAACCAGAGCTAACCACCCTGGGGCCAGAACTGAGGGAGCTTGACACAAAGCTGCTCCTGGACTTACCGTAAGTGCATGCCTGGAGATACGGGCCCCCAGGTGCTCACCTTTGGGTAGAACCTCCCTCTTGGGAAATAGCCAGAAGAGGTAGCTCTTTGTCTACTGATTTCCTGACACTATCTACAGTCCTAAACAGGACTCTTTCAAAGTTGTTTCAACTGTCTGCTCTCAAGGATGGCCCTGGCACAGGATAGCTGAGGCTGGCGATACTGTGTTGGGGTTATCAGGTAAATTTAGGGGGAAAAATCTAGGCTACAATAATGGATGTGTAGTAACTGAAATGAAAGAGGAAATGGTCTATTTATGTCCTAGAGAATTGTAATCTGATTAGCGTGCTAACTTTTCAGTATGTTCAGAAGAGTGAATGGGAGTAGGGGATGGAGTATGTTAAAAAGCCTCCAAGGCCCCGAGAAGCTTTCAGATAGAAAGTGTGCACATTTATTTGTGAGTGGTTCTATGGGACAAGACTAGAAGTAACAAGGTAAAAATCAGATTTTTTTTTTGCACAATGTAATGCAATTGGAGTAGTGAGTTCCTGATCATTTGTGCTATCCAAACCTAAGCTGGATAGTCCCAAGGAAGGAATGTTAAAGAGCAGAGGTAAGTATGAATTGGGGAGAGAAGGCTAGGAGAGAGGTTCCTCACATTCCAGAGATTCTAGTTCGTGAGTATCTTTTTAAAAGAGTCTCGCTGCGTAACTCTTACTGGCCTAGAACCAAGCTAGCCTGAAACTCCTAGGGATCCTCTTGCCTCTGGCTCCAAAGTGCCAAGGTTAAAGGAATGTATGCCACCACACTCAACTTTTTTTTTTTTTTTTAGATCTTTAACAATTGATTATTTTATTTTATGTGTATGATTATTTTGATGCATGGATTTTTATACACCTAGTCCATCCTGGTACCCACAGAGGCCAGAAGATGGTGTTGAATCTTCTGGAAGAGGAGTTACAGATGGTTATAAGCTGCCATGTGGGCTCTGGGAATCGAACTCTGGTCCTCTGGAAGAGCAGCCAGGGCTTTTAGCCACTGAGCGTCTCTCTGGCCTCTAGTGTATGAGTCCCTTACCCATGTGGTTCTTTTCTCATTCTCCCAGCCCCTTGCCATCGAGCAGCAAGCAAGAGTAGGGAGAGGCTGGGGTTGAAGTTGTCCTGGAGATAAAGAATGGTAAAAACACTTAATGCCCATAGATGTTTGCAAGACTTCCTGTAGCTTCAGTTCTCATGCATTTGGCTCTTTTCCATATAGGGTACAAGTACCACTTCTGGTTTCGGTTTTATTTCTTTTAAAGGTCAATTAAATATCTTTAACTATGTTGATTCTCTAAGATAATGTAGAATTCCAAGAACCCAGCTGAGGTATAAGACCTTGGACCATGAGTCAGAAAACCGGAGTTTCTCACTTGTGAGCAAATACTAAGAGATTTGAACAGTGTTTAATATCTGGGGCTTTTGAGTTAATCACATCAGGTAGGATTGTTTCAAAGAATAGCTGGAGATAACCACTATCTTTGTGCTCTCCCTTCAAGTTCATGGCAGGAACTGGTGCAGGACTGTTGAGCAACAGGTTTAGGTCTGATATTGGGAACATGAGACTTGATGACCCCTTCTCAGCTTGGCTTAGTTCCACCTGAATGTCACCACTGTCAAATTCCAATAATAGGATCCAGCTGATGGACAGATTGTCCAATGAGTCCATTATGTTGGTGGTAGAGTTGGTCCAAGGTGCCCCAGAGCAGCTGCTGACACTGACTCCACTCCACCAGGCAGCCTTGGCAGAGCGGGCACTAAGAACCCTGGTAAGAGTCTATCCCCTCAGACTCTGTGATCCTTACCCCTTAAAGAGTGCTAGTTCACTTCTGGGCCCAAGCCCTAGACTGCTAACCCACCTACCAGCCTTGGCTTCTAAATCTACCTCTCAATTTTTTTGGTCAACCTGCTTCACGATTAATGCTCGTGTGCCTTGGAGCCTGCCTCTCAGTCTTTCTGTTCACTTCTGCCTGAGCTCACTCACTGTTTAAAGCAGTGAACAAGAGTAATGCTCTTCCTGGGGGAAGGGGGGCTGAGTAGGAAGTAGGAGGGGAGAGAGGGCCAAGGGAGTTGGTATCTTCATCAAGGAGTCTGGTACTCTGGGTCAGGCGCATTGTCCAAGGCTTGGTGCCTCTCTCCAGGCTCCAAAGGAGACCACAATCTCCGAAGAAGTGCTGGAGACATTGGGACCCTTGGTTGGATTCCTGGGAATAGAGAGCACACGACGGATCCCTTTGCCAATTCTGCTGTCCCATCTCACCCAGCTGCAGGGCTTCTGCCTGGGAGAGACCTTTGCCACAGAGCTGGGAAGGCTGCTGCTGCAGGAGCCTGTTCTCGGGTAACATCCTATATACCTAGGACCTTGACCTTCAGCCAGAATGGCATCCAATTCCACATGCTTAAAGGAACCCTGAGTTCCAAGTCTTAGAATGTCTTATTTTCCCGACGGTTCACTCAAATCCATGCTGTCCCATCTGCCCCCCTCAGGAAACCAGAGTTGTGGGGCCAAGATGAAGTAGAGCAAGCTGGACGCCTCCTATTCACTCTGTCTGCTGAGGCAATTGCCTTGATCCCCAGGGTGAGGTGAAGGAGCAAGGACACTGAGGGGTGGCTTGTGGGAGCAAGGTCATGGAGGGCAAAGGAAACACAGTCTGTGTCTGGGGAGACTGCTAAACAAAAGCAAGACCTGTTATAGCTTTTGTTTTCAATTTCGTTTGTTTATTTGGGACAGCCAGGCTGGCCTGAACTCATTCTGTAGTCCAGATGGACTTCAAGTTCATGGCAAGCCTGCTTCAGCATCTCACGTGCTGGGATTCCAGGCATGAGCCCCCAGCCCTGATGAGAAGATCTTGAAAATATAGCTCCTGGCTCTGACTGCCAGATACCTTTCTTTCCCTATCCTCTTTCCTGCAGGAGGCTCTGGGCCCAGAGACTCTGGAGCGCCTTCTGGAAAAGCAGCAGAGCTGGGAGCAGAGCAGAGTGGGACGTCTCTGTGGAGGACCACAGCTGGCCCACAAGAAAGCAGCCCTAGCAGCTGGAATGGTGCGACCAGCTGCTGAGGGTCTCCAAGGTGAAGCTCTCCAATACTCCAGCAGGGTGTGTGGGAGACGGCATCGTGGAAAACAATGCAATTGGAATCCTGACTGGGCGCATGTGGGTGGAGCTTTGGCTGCCCTTTACAAGGCCCTGGGCTCCATCACTAGCACCACAGTGGGTGGGGGAGGTCGGTGGCTGGGCTCTAGGTGTTCTGGGCCCTCTGAACAGATTTCCTGCTCTCTGGGCTTTGGTCATCAGTAAAGCACAAGGGTTAGAAGATGATATTCAAGGTCGTTGTAAGGGTCTATAATTCTGGGAGTTTATAACCCATTAAATATTTAAAGTCGGGTGTGGTGGGATTCACACCTGTCATCTAAACACTGGGGAGTGAAGGCAGATTGATCAGGAATTCAAGGTCAGCCTTAGCTACATAGCAGATTTAAGACCAGCCTGGGCTACATGAGACCCTGTCTCAAAACAAAACAAAACAACAATTTAGCCCAGAATTCCGTTTTCTCATTCTCTCTAGTGTGGAGCTTTCTGCTGGAGAATCCCTAGACAGAAAGAGACACCAGGATGAGGCTAGAGACCTGGGTTCTAATTCAACCTTTTCATTAAGTAGCTGAGCAATCTCTTGTCTTACATTTAACAAAGGATGGCCTTGTCATAGCCAGTCACTTTTGTTCAAATACCCTTTGAGTTCTATAATTCTCTCTGTCATCATCCTGTAACCCCTGCTACCACACTGTCCTGTCCTCCAAAGGTTAATTCATTTGCAAATGTCACCCGAGGCATAACTTCCTATTACACTGCCCTTTGTCTGTGCCTTCAGAGCCTGTACCAAACTGTGCGGACATCCGGGGCACCTTTGCAGCAGCCTGGTCTGCCACACAGATTGCAGAGATGGAACTGGCAGACTTTGAGGACTGTCTGTCACTATTTGCTGGAGATCCAGGACTTGGTCCTGAGGAGCTACAGGCAGCCATGGGCAAGGCCAAGCAGGTTAGTGATGGAGAGGCTAATAGGCCAGAGGGATGAAGACATAAGGCTGAGGCAGCTGTGGGTGTGATACAGAACATAAGAGGATGGGGAAGAGGCGGGGAAGCAGAACAGGAAAGTGAGAGGTTTGGGTTATTAGTAAAAAGCCCGAGGGGAACAGGATTAAAGAAAGAGTAGTACAACAGACAGGGGAACTATTTGACCAAAAGTGCCCAGGAAGCAGGTTCTTAAAAGGCAATGGCTGGATGGACTAGGAACCTGGAGTTTGGGTCTGGCATCTCTACTTGAGCAGATACCTCAGGGAGTCTGATACATACAGAGTTTAGAACTCATGGACTAGAGTTTGCTGTCTTTGCTGCTGAGACTCTAGCCTGTCAGTAACCCCTAAATCAGAGAAACTCATTTTACTGTGGTGGAAACTGAAAACAAGGTGAGTGAGATCTGACCGATGTCCCACAGCTGAATAAAGGCCAAGACCCTGCTGGGCTCCGGTCTGGTGCTTTCCCTCACTCACGTTCTTGATTTCCTCCTAGCTGTGGGGTGCTCCCCGGGGATTCCGACCCGAGCAGATCTTGCAGCTGGGCCAGCTTCTGAGAGGTCTAGGGGAGCAGGAGCTACAGGAACTCGCCCTGGTGGACTGGGGTGTGCTCAGCAGCCTGGGGCAAATAGATGGCTGGAGCTCTGTCCAGGTACCATCTCTCTTCCTTGCTTTACCCTGGATGTTCATCCTGTAGATCCAGTCCTCTAAATTATCCAAGCCTAAGGGATTTTCTATTGTGATTCTTTCAGGCCATTCTATCTTTTCTTGTTTTGTTTTTGTAGACAGGGTTTTATGTGGCCCACCCCGGTCTTGACCCGTTTACAGAGCTGAGGATAGCCTTGAGCTTCCGATCCTCCTGTCTCTGTGGCCCGAATTCTAGGATTGCAAGTGTGTCATCATACTCAGTTTGACTTTTCTTAATACTCTAAACTCACGACCATAAGCTCTGCGATTTATTCTCTGAGGTCCTGGATACATAGTATCCTCTACCCGCTTTCTCCTCCTGTCTTAGTGAGGGCAAGAGTGTATCTTTGTTTTTCTCCATGGCCATGGGATCTTCTGATGTTTAGAACAAGGCAATATAGTCCAGAGGCACCTTCCACTTTCCTAGTCATCTTTCCATCCATTAGTTGCCCAAGATTTATCTCTTTACCCTGTGTTTCACCAGCTTCGAGCCGTGGTCTCCAGTTTCCTGCGGCAGAGTGGTCGGCACGTGAGCCACCTGGACTTCATCTATCTGACAGCATTGGGTCACACGCTCTGCGGACTTCGGCCAGAGGAGTTGCAGCATATTAGCAGTTGGGAGTTTAGGTCACCTATGGAAGGTTGGGGGGCGGGCTGCTGTGGTGGAAATGGGCTCATGCAGGGGTTGTCCCATGAAGAAAGGAAGTCCTTGAAGCCATTTCTTCTTCCATCTTGTGACCACAGCCTGTCACCGAAGCTGAATTCTTCTCCCTTTCTTCCTACTGCTCCACAGCCAAGCTGCTCTCTTCCTGGGCAGCCTGCGGCTCCCGTGCTCTGAGGAACAGCTGGAAGCTCTGGCCTATCTCCTTGTGCTTCCTGGTGGCTTTGGCCCAGTCAGCAACTGGGGGCCTGAGATCTTCACGGAAATTGGCACAATAGCAGGTGGGGAAGCAGAGCCACTGTTTGTCACTGGGTGTCAGGGGTTTGTTACCCATGTCATGGGTGGATTCTGATAGCTAGATGTGTTCTGCTTCCTCCAATAGCTGGCATCCCAGACCTGGCTCTCTCAGCATTACTTCGGGAACAGATCCAGGGCCTGACTCCTCTTGCCATTTCCGTTATCCCTGCTCCCAAGTTTGCGGTAAGTTTTGGTGAACTGGGACCTAGAGCTACCACAGGGAGAACGGTGGCCCAACAGGGTTACATGAATGTGTTGATTCGTGTCCTTACCTCTAGGTGGTATTTAACCCCATCCAGTTATCCGGTCTCACTAGTGTTCAGGCTATAGCCATTACACCTGAGCAAATGGCCTATCTGAGTCCCGAGCAGCGACAAGTCATTGTGTGGGCCCAGCATGAAGGGAAGGAGATTCCAGAACAACAGGGTAGGTGACCAACTGCACAGCTTGATAACTGTCATCTGCCTAAGGTGGTGCCATCTAGCCCTCAGAACCCACACAGGAGACTCCTTGGAGCTGATGGGTTTATACAGAGAGCTAGTGTCGAAGCATCAAAGGCTCCTGAGGAACAGTGATATCCTTCCCATTCCTTGTCTCATTATAGGTCGCAACTCAGCCCGGGGCCTCTACGACTGGTTCCAATCCTCCTGGACTCTGGCATTGACCATCAGCTTTGTTAGCCACCTGTTATGATACTGTTTCTTCATTTGAGGGAGAAAACTTATATCTATCCCACTGAACAAAATGTAAATGCAAGTGCATTCTAATTATTCTCAGTAAGTGGATGAGGAATATGGGTAATGTATTCCACCACCCACCTGAGAATCCGCACTCCTGGCAGATGTGTCTCTTGCCATCATGAATAGCCCCACTGTTTCATTTCATTTCCTACTTCCTCTTCACCACACCAGTAGAAATAACACAGACAGCTGGAACATAATGCGGACTCTTTACTAGGACAGGTCCAGGGCAAGGAGAATAGACCACCATTAAAGATGCAGAAGTCCTGGGCTCTTGGTTCATTTGCTGGAGATGGGGAGTCAATGTTTGCCATGGACAAGGGGCGCAGGGATTCGAATATCCTGTCCTCTCTCCAGACGCCGCTCACAGTCAATCAAATAGTTTACTCCATCAATGACCAGCTGCACCAGCTCCACCTGAAGAACACTAACTCTTGATCTCTGCTTCTCACGATTGATCAGAGCTTCTCTCTCTCTCTCTCTCTCTCTCACTCTCACTCTCACTCTCTCTCTCATCTCACTATGTACCCCCAGCTGGCCTAGAACTTGCTGTGGAGACCAGGCTGGCCTGAGACTCACAGAGATCTACTTGCCTTTGCTGGTCTTAAAAGCATGAGCCACCTTGCCTGGCCTGAGTTTCCCTATTAGAACTGATCTTTCGTCTGGGAAAACCTTTGCCCTCCTCCACTCAACCTGAACTTTACTTTAGATTCTATTGCATTCCTAAGGCTCACTCACTGTCTTATCTCAATTCCTCAACCTAATTCATAAGACCTCACCTCTGACTTGCCAAGTCGATCTAAATTAGAGATATCGAAGACACTGCCTGTGGCAGCAGTGTCCACTCCTCCAGTCCCACGCTTTTGGAGTCTCAGGTTCTCCAGGATCTTTGGGAAACGGTTATCCTATAGGCAAGACAGAAATTCGGGGCAGGTCAGCAGAGGCAGAGACTGTTCCTACCTTGCCCTTGGCACTTTAGCCATGATGTGACGTGACTGGCTCCTTTCAGATTACCTTCCCCCTCCCCATCCAAATCCCTGTTCTCACTTACACCCTTCTCTAACCCCACATTTCCTTTACTTTGCTCAGCAGGGGCAGTTTGATGTGCACTCCTGCCCGAAGTCCAGTGCCCAGGTTAGATGGACAGGTCAAGATGTATCCCAAACGTTCATTCCACATGAACTCCCAGCCTCGTTCCTGGATCAGCTTCTCTACCTGTGACAACAGAGGTTCTATTGTGAGAAAATCAAGGATGGATATACCCCTTCTAGTTAGTCCACAAACACTCTAGAAATATGTCAACGACAAGAAACTTGAGAATGGATGGATGACATGCTCTTTTGTTGCTAAAAATTATTGTCATCCCACATGAAAAGCAACTTTGATATTCCACTATATGCATACTGATAGGATTGTGAACAAATAGATTGTTCACGGAAGAAACTTGAGGGAATGATACATTAAGGGTGACCTACGAAATGAAGGGAGATGGTAAACAGAACAGAGAAACGGTTTATTGATTGCACCGATTATCTCTTTAACAAAGAGCAGAGGGTCCTTTTGGGCAGAAACAGGACAAGATTTGCCACAGGAAGATGCAGGAGAGATACTCTTGCTGGAGAAGGAGCACATGTAGTGGTAGAGCAGAGGAGAAGCAGAGAAGCCAGATCCATAGGTATGTGGAGTAGGGGAGAGCGTTCCTGTTCTCTTTACCCAGCCTAAGCATCATTAGACAATTAGAACTGAAGAGACTGGGGTCTGCCAGAGCAATAGACACAAAGACCACTACCCAGGCTAAGTAAAGACCACACTCATAGCTCCGAAGAAATCATATGCCTGAAGCTAACATTTATTGTAGGACAGTTACTTTGCTGCATCATTTCATTTAATCCTTACAACCTAAAATATAAGCTGTCTTATTACTTCAACTTTATAGATGAGGAAACTGAGTCATATAATTAAAGGGTATTCTCTACCCACTCATAAAACATTATCCTTTCCTTGCCAAAAATAGTATAAGCTTCCCAGCTAGAATCTAAAAGGGAAGCTTTCTTTCTTTACAAGTCCAAAAATAAAACTGTAGATACAAGAATATACAATAAGGATAGATCTAAATCAGTTTCTAACTCAGAATTAAATATAGAGACTCAATCCATATAAGACCACAGATTCACCTCTCATCCAGAGTCATGCATTCTAGAACTTAATGCATGGTCTCTCTCCCATTCTCCGCTTAAAGGCTTAAAGCCTAGATACAATGTCAGAATTCAGAGTGGAGCCCCAGCTTGGCTCAGAACTAGGTGATGTATCATAATCATACCAATCTCTCAACCCCTCCATCAATCCAGGCTCAAACATTCTCCTTAGCTGCACATCCTACCTCACACCACCCACCCCAGCACTGGCTTGCCATATCATTGGTTAATTCTTTGCATTACTCAGCAAAGATTATGCTTTATTTCCTTTCTTAGGTTACTGACATTCTTCCTATTTTAAGAGTAATGATATGCCCTGGTTTTCCAAGGATGACCCTGGTTTGTAACTACAGTCCTTACCCTTTCTATTATCTGAAATACCCTGGTTGGTTGACAAATGATTTAGTCAATCTGTCTACCTACGCTGCTCTCTGGTTTTCTCCCTCCCTCCCCCATAGCTCCTTTGCACAGCCTTCTCCAACCTCTTTGAGGCCCCGGCAGAATCTTTCGAACACTCTCTTCATGTTGCCGCCCTTCTCCATAGAGATGACCCGTGTGTGGTCCTCCTCATTCACCCAGATCAGGAAGCTTTTCTCATTGTTGTGCCTGAGGGCAAAGGCAAAGGGATCAAGAGGCAAGAACCGGGGGAGATGGAGGAAAAGTGTGTGTGTGTGTGTGTGTGTGTGTGTGTGTGTGTGTGTGTGTGGCACATGTACACAAGGAAAGCACAAAAGCTGGATCAACCTCATACCAGATTCCTCGAGCATCTGGCCAGTCTCGAGCCATTCCTGCAGCAGTTAGCAATGGGGACACAGGCTTATCAAATAGAAAATGATCCTGAGGAGAATAAAAGGATTGAACATAAGAATTCTCACAGTATCTTCTGGGCCTCTCAGAGTCCACCTCTCTTATCTGGCCCAGGTCCCTCTCAAGGCCCCTCACATCAATAAGCTGTTGCTGCTCAGCTTCTGTCATTTCACTGAGCCTGTAGTATCGTCCAGCCAGGTCACCCTTCAGGCCGCTCAGTGCATCTACCACCACACGCTCTACCTCTCGGCGCTCTGCCCGAGAACAGGCTGGAGGCAGACTGAGTCCTCGGATGCTTCGGCCAGTTCTGACTCTTGAGGACAATACATATCTCTCATCAAAGTAGCCAGAACGGATCTGAGAAGGGAGAGAAATGAAGACGTCACAGACACACAACAGGTGGGAGCCCTGGAGGGAAGGACACACTGACTGACAGGCACGCTACCTGAAGAGAACATCATGCTCATTTCTCCAAAATTCCCTCTTTGGGTACAGCCTGTGTGTGTGTGTGTGTGTGTGTGTGTGTGTGTGTGTGTGTGTGTGTGTGTTGGGGAGGTGTCTCCTGAACCTCCTGACAGATGAGATTACAGGTGTGAGCCACCACACCCAACCAGGGCATAGTAATTTTTTAAAAAAATTCTTTCACAATTTCATACACATAATGTACTTTGATCATATTTTCCCCAACCCCATTATCCTGATATAGTTATTGTTATCCACTGTGTCTTCATATCTGCTATTCCTCAAGATATACAATTCTTTCCCTTATCAATATCGAAAGCTCAGCAATATAACCATGAGTCAGGAAACAAGGTGTAATGCTTGGAGATAGAAACACTGCACAAGGCCACACGAATCGAAAGTGTCACAGCTCACTTTACTGGCATCAAGGTCAGTGGTGTGCTTCATCGTTCGGGGGTCATATCCATTATGTCGCTCTTGGATCACAGGGTCAAACAGTTCAGCAAATACCTGAAAGGGAGTTAAGAAGATGGGATGGTTGTAAAGAGGCATTTCTACATTTCAGTTGTACATTGATTTCACTAGGTCAGAAATTTGACAATCCAGAGAGTTGTGGGCATAGACATGGGGGATTTCTGGGAAGGTGACTTGGGTCACCAGGAAGACTCTGAGGGACCCCTACCTCATAGGTCTCCTCATCTCCAGCCACCATGCCCACGGTCTTGATGAAGGGGTGGCCAGGGTTGTCCACGCCAGTCTGGATACACTGATCTAGTGTCCAACCAGTGGGTGTGGTCTTGTTGCAGAGCCGTGCATAGACTGCTGGGGTCAGGTGACTGGCCATGCAGTTGTTGTGTTTTCGGAGGTCTGGGTACTCAGCGCTGGGAAGGGGGTACCCAGTAACCATGAAGGGAAGGTACAGGAGGCCAGACCTACTGATGTCAGCTCGGAGCTGGCCTGTGAGCCATGTCTGGCTTTAGACTAGACCTACTGATGTCAGCTCGGAGCTGGCCTGTGAGCCATGTCTGGCTTTGCTTCTTGGAAGGGGGGGGGGGAATTAGAGGTAGGCTAAATCTTGATAATCTCTTTAGAGATTTCCAGGGTCTTCCCCCACTCCAATAGTTCTAGCTGCCTGTGGCTACCTCAATTCCCCCAGATCTACACAGATCCTTCTCTTTAGTGAGCACAGCATTAGAGGTGGGGGAGGGGAAGGCTCAGGAGAATTAAGAACGACAAGAATAAGTTGAGATGGGGAAAAAACATAGTTTCTAGTCATCCGTTGAGGTATTTGGGTAGTGGGTGGACCTGGACTTCGCAGGCCAAAACTGGCTTGGAGGCAAGGACAACGAGTGGCAGGTTTTAGACATGTTCTTGCCTTACGTATTTGGCCCTACTCCTGTATTGCTGGGATCTCCAAACTGTACAGAAACCCATCTTCAGAGAGTCCTGTCTATTGCTCGAGTCATCCTTTCTACCCCCTTCGATTCCCATCACTACCACCACCCCCAGCCCCCACCTCAGTCTCGGGCACTGATACCTCGGGGGATACAGTCTTCTCCGTTCACTGGCGGCTCGTACAGATTCCGGGCGGAGCAGAATCCCAGCGGCGAGAGACCCAGCTCCAGCCAAAGCCAGGAGCTTGAGTCCCGGGCGGGCAGACAGCAGACGGGAGAAGGGACCAGCCATGACTTGGGGATACAGCTACTGGATTCGAAGCAGGATTTGGAGCTAGCCAGGAACTAGAAGGGAGGATGCAATCGGGTAGAGAGAGGACCGGAGCTGGGTCCGAGGCTGAAGCTAAAATAGGGGTCACGATGAAGGCTGGAGCTGAAAGTGGCAGCCGGTGCCAACCAGGCTGCAGAAGAGGCGCAGCGAGCAAGCGGCCAGACAGAGCAGAGGGAGGCCCCAGCCGCAGTCTCCAGGGGTGGGGCTCACTCAGGCTCCGCCTTCCCGCCTGCCACCGCGCTAGGTGTGCGGGGGTGGGGTTGGGTAGCACCAGCCAGGTAATTAGGAAGGCCGGAGACTCAGTCGCTGAGGCTGGGGACATAAGCCCACCAAGGATGAAGGTAGTCAGATTTCAGCACCAAGTAGAGGACAGCACCACGGGGATTCCCGAACCTGAAACCCCCTTTTCCCATGCCCCCTTTTTATCTGGAACCCAATCCGTCTATTTTATGGGTATTGTATGTGTGTGAAGGGGTATGGGGGTGGGGTGACATTGCTCAGCCTCTTCGCTGAATTCGATCTGCACGCAATCTCTCCATTTTTCCCAGGAGAGGCAGCCGCAGGAAAACCACAGAATAAACAGATACAAGAGGAAGGCTGAGAGAGCGCGGGGAACAGACACCCGCTTCAAGGTGACCTTTTCCTAAGAACCAGGAAGAGGTCCAGGGAACTCCCTGCAACACCTACTTTTTCCTAACAAGGTTGAGAAGGGATTACTTGAGAAGAATCAGGGAACTATTAGCTCTTATTCCATCTGTGCTGTTTCTCATACACGCTGCCCCCAAGTCTTCAGATTCACACTATTCCTGCCCCCATTTATCATGGGGACTTACTTTTTTTTGTCCTTTATCCTTTACTTCACCTTTGAGCTTTCTTTCTTTTTTCTTCCACTATTCCAGACTCAAACCTGTCTGCTGTTCCCAGGTCTCCTGAGTAGCCTCTGATTGCCTACCTGTTGATTGCTCTGGGTGTGGGGCTGTGGTTGGGCAGGGAATGGTGAGTCTCTTCTTCCTTCTCTCCCTCCACGGCAGCTGGCGAATCCAGGACTGGAAGGGAATATAAAGAGAGGAGGAGGGTGTGGTGAGATGACTGGGTGTGGAATGGAACAGGCAGGTACAGGTCTCCTGAGCCACACGCCTTTTCTCTCTTGGCTTTCTAACACAGCTTAACCTGGAGTGTGAAGGCTGGTGGTGTCCAAGGGCATAAGGTCATTGGGGAATGCCTGCCTTCTTCCTGGACCTCTCTCTCTTTTGTAAAGTGTGTATTCAGACTCAAGAGAATTTGTTTCCACAGCTACAAGTAAGACTAGGTGCAACTTATTATCATAGCAAGAAACAGAATGGAAGCTGAAGTTGAGCTAGGGATCCCAGGCTCTGGTGTGGAGGCCTGCCAAGGCAAAGCAGACATATTGGCATTAATAGATCTTCCTTAAGCTTCCTGCTGCTCCATGAAATCTTAAGAGTATTTGGAAAAATGAATTCCCCTTCATAATTCCACTGGCCCCACTAATACACATTTTTAACCCACCCCCACCTCCCACCTCAGACATGGATACTTTTTGACTTTCCTTATTTTGGGGTATCCTTAGAAGCTACACATTTCTTTTTGGGAGTCCATTACTTAACCCAGTTCTCTTGATAAAATACAATTCTCAGATTGAAATCTGCTGTTGGAGGTTGCTCACTTTCAGAAAGACAAAAAAAAAAAAAAAAAAGTTACCTATGCTGTGGGCGTTCATTATCTAGGTGAAGGAATAGGTCTGAGTAAGTAAATGTAATTATTTGGGATGGTATATATTTACCCAGATAAAGAAGGAGATAATCTTCCAGAGCAATAAGGCTGTTATTTGGCTGAGAAGGTGCTCAGGAGCTAGGGGGTGGGGAGGGAGAATACCAGGAGAATAAAGACATCTAGAGAAGAAAAGTTGTTCAAGTTTGGAAAATGCTTTCCTACATGAAATAATAGCACTGCTGAGAAGATTCATACATCTGTGTACTTTTCTTCTTCTTTGTGAGCCTCTGGCAGACATGTGATATGTTGTGAGTCATTAAAAAAAATTACCTTATGAGACTGGAGAGATGGCTCAGGGCTGCTCTTTCAGAGGATCTGGGTTCAATTCCCAGCAACCACATGGTGGCTGACAAATGTTTATAACTCCAGTTCCAGAGGATCCAATGCTCTCTTCTGTTCTTCAGGTACACACATGGTACAAAAATATACAGGCAAAACACCTACACCCATGCAAAAAAATTATTCTCTTATATGGGAAGTTAACTATGTATAGTTTATTTGTTAATAATTATTATCATTAATATATAATGCTTTAAAAGTACTTTACAATTACAAGGAACTTGATAGGTGGTGGTGGCACATGACTTTAATCCCAGCACTCAGAAGGCTGCAGCAGGTGGATCTCTGTGAGTTCGAAGCTAGCCTGATCTACAGAGTAAGTTTCAGGATAGTCAGTGCTACACAGTGAAACCCTGTCTCAAAAAAACCAAACCCAAAATCAAACCAAACAAACAAAAAACAACCCCACAAATATTAAAAAGGAACCTTTACATATGTATATTATTTCATTGAAGATTAAATCATTCTAACATATGACCAGGATCAGTCTATTTTCAGTGGACTCATTGGAGAAGTTTCACACTTGGGAGATGCTGTAATTATTTGCTCTGATGGTTGGAGTTGGAGAGGAGGTATGAGTCTGAGCATTAACTCTCACTGATCCTGTCCTTAAAATCATCTCTATCCATTCAGGAGGCCTAGGAAGGTCCAGTATGCTAAAGCATCTATCTAGAAAAAATTGTGAGGTACCTAAACTTACAGAGAACAAATGGAGGATTTCAGACTCCTGACCAGGGAAGTCTAAATGAAGCTTCAAGAACAACAATAATATACATATAAGAAAATGTTTTCATAGCATCATGTCTGTTCTTTTTACTAAAGAAATGCCCTTTACAGGCACAAGTATTGAAGCTTGGCTACTAGCGGATGGACTTTTATGAAGTAATTGGATTCTGAGGGCTCTCTGATCTAATCAATAGATTTATCCCTTGATGGATTAAAAATGTGATGACATTATTGGAACAAGGTGAAAGGGAGGATGTGGGGCCTAGTTGAAGAACGATGAAAGAATGCATCTTGTCTTCTGCTTCCTTTCCCTCTCTGCTTTCTACTAGCCAACAAACAAATATCTTTTATCCAGCCACCATTACGTTCTGCCTCTCCTGGACAAAGCAATGGCGCTAAGGATCAAAACTTCTCAGCCAAAACAAATCTCTTTCCCCATAGACTGCTTTTGTTAAGTATTTTGTCACAAATAACAGCACTGTGTAAACTAGGTGTTTAGTTCCATCCTTACAAATGAGACAGTAGAGGCACCGGGAAGTAAAATGACTTTCCCAAAGCGATCCTGTTAAGAGCAGGATTCGAACCCAGCTTTTCAGATTCCAAGGCTAGAGAACAGAGAAGACGCAGGGCGTGGACACAGAAATCAGTTTGCTCAGTTTTCCATGTCCACTGTTTTCTTGTATCTTTCACACATCAATCTCTCTGTTCCTCCCCTTACCTTTCCCCATCTGCTTCTATTTGTCTCCAGTGTCCCTAACTCTTTTCTTTCCACCTTCTTGCCTTATGTCTACCTAAGTCACACCTGGGTTTGCCCTCAGAGAGGTGCAATGTCACAGACTTTGACTCTCCTTCGTTGATCTCTCTCTCTCTCTCTCTTTTTTCCATTGGTCTCACTGGCTAACCTCTTGGTCTAGGATGTGGACTGGCGACACAGTAGGAAATCGAGAAGCAGAGGAGCATCAGGTTGCATTTCCCAAGGCAGCCACTAGGAGCCAGCCTCCTCCGCTCTGAAGCTCCGGCCAACGCAGCCTGACTGTAGCCGGTGCGCGCCCTCTGCCGATTGGCCGGAACGCAAAGAAGTCGCGCTTTGATTGGGCCGCTGTCAGGTGTCGCTGCCGGTAGGTTCGGCTGCGCGAGCGGAGGGAGGCGGGTGAGTGCGGGCCGGGGGCGGTGGGGGAGTGGCTGGGGCTGGGGGCGGTATCGGGGAGGGTGGGCTCGGCGAGGGGCTCACCCTGCGCCCCGGGGCCAAGGGTGCTCCCCGGTGAGGACAGCTTGGGAGGGAGGCGCAGCCGGCAGGCCTCAATGTCAGCGTAGGGAGAGCCAGGCGGGGACAGCGGGGGCGGGCAGAGGCGAGTGCAGTCAGGATGGGAGGGCGGGATTCGTGACCGACGCCGGGAGAGAGGACGGCCGCGCGGGTCAGTAGGAGAATAGACTGCAGTGGAGGGGGTCTGCGGGAGGAGTAAGGGGACCCCCGGGAAGATGGAAGGCTTTCAGGCACAGGGCTGGGGGCTCTGGGAGGAGGGGCGAAGACTGCAGGGGAGGGGACGGAGGTAGAGGGTCGTGCTGGAGAAGTCGAGGGAAGGGGGGACCAGCGGACGCTGGATGCTGAGTGAGGGAAGGGACTGGCTGGCCGGAGAGAGGGTCTGCGGAGGAATGGGTTACTGTGGAGAGGTGAACCTCCAAAAGGGCTAGTGTGAGGAAGGAAGCTCTTGTTAGAGGGGATCCTCGTTGTAGGGGATGATTAATTGTCATCATTAACGGAAAGATGCGACCCAATGTACCCTGGAGGCTGAGGCAAGCGGATTCTGAGTTCAAGGCTATCATGAGCTACATAGAGTCTGTCTCAAAAAAAAAAAAAAAAAAAAAAAAAGGTGTCAGCAAGTGGTATGACTCATGTGCAGGTTTGAAGTGTTGTTTACTTCTGGGAGTCACTGAGTGGGAGAATTGGCTGGATTCATTTGCATTAATTGATCAGCAGTCAGCAAAGAGCCATTATCACAAATTGATAGGAAGGCAGGATTGAAAGCTGACACTGACATCAGGCAGCAGGCACTTGACTGGGATCATAATAAGGAATATGTTGGAAACACTAAACTTGTCTTAGGCGGGTGGGAAGCAGGCAGAGTGGCTCACAATCTGTAATCCTCACACTGGAAGACAGAGAGGAGGACTCTAATGAGTTTGAGGCTAGCCTGAGCTACAGAGTGAGACTGCCTCAGAACAACGGAGTGTGTGTGTGTGGGGGGGGGGGGAGAAAGCAGAGGGGGTTCACTTTTGAAGGTGGGGAAATTGAGTTTGGTGGTAGTGTGAGGAGTTTCTGTGTTAATTTCCTTTACTATTGCTAGTGCTTGCAAGGTGATGCCAAGAAATTAGAGATTCACACAAACTTCCCTCACTTCTAAGAGCTAAGGAAATTACAGTTCACCCTAATCCTAACCCTTCTCCAGATCTCATTTAGTGTAGATGCTCCCTAGATCGACTCCTCGTCTCTTCCAGCCCTTTCCCTTCCTCCCTTCCATTGTAAGACTGCCCTTTAGCCCAGAATCTGCTGTTTTCTTATGCAACAAAGTTTGGGGCGAAGAAGAAGAAGAAGAGGAAAGAGCACAGAAATCAGGGAAGTGGTTTTGGGAACACCACATTAAAAGCCCAGCTTCACCCAGAAGGATATCCAAATTAACCTTGGCTTTGTCATGGCTGTTCCCGACAGGCTTCTAGTTTTGCTTTGTTAACTGGAAATCTGGACCTGCATCTCCCTTCAGTCCATGTCTTCCAACAGACTTCTCCATCCTTCCATCTCCCATCAACAGGGCTGTAGTAGAATTCTAAGAACACGGCTGGATATTCTTTAAAAAGAAAAAAATCAGGAAAGAGTTAAAGAAAGGGCAACCAATGAAGGAGCCTTAGACATGGGGAGAACTCCAGTTTCAGAAAAGGCACAGAGTGTGATGAAATTCTAATTGGGGAAGTTGTGAGATGTCTTTGGGAATTCCACAGTTAGGTCACTAGAAGAGAATTCAAAGACACGGTCTGTCAGTCAGGAGTACATGTGTGCGAGCTGCACTGCATGACTGGAGACGTCAAGTGGAAGAATGTTCTGTCTGTGGTTGAGCAATAGAGGCGTCAGATGACAATGAGAGGTCGCCTATCGTTTTCTAATCAAATCTGCAACCCTAGTTGTAATGGGAGATTTTTAAAATAGGGAGAAGAATTATTGAAGGCTAAAGCTCTGTAGGAGTAAGCTAACTAATCCACTCAAGGAGTTCTTGGCTTCATTAGGGTTGGCAGGATTTCTGAGAACATCCATGGAACATGGAAAATTTCTGTTGAGTGACTCCATTTTATTTTTGGAAAATAATAATAGTTGTTCATACTCTTACAATTTGTTATTAACAGATGATAGCTTTGTGTGTATTAGCTTCCAATCTTTTGGGGTTTTGAAAATAGACATTATTTATAGGGCAAGGTTGTATAGGTATCATTGGAAAGTCTTAGCACCATTCTCTTTTTTTTTTTTCTTTAAATGTAACTACTGTTAAAGAGTTGGTGTCTTTTCAGTTCATTTTTTAAATTATGTACCATTTTAAAAATTATATATTGTTTTGTTTGGGGGACAGGTCTCACTGTGTTGTCCTGGCTAGAACTCACAATGTAGACCAGGATAGCCCTGAACTCAGAGAGAGCTTTCTGTTTCTGCTTCCCATGTTCATTACTGAAGGCATGCACTACCACGCTCAGATACAGTCTACTTTTTAAATAGCTGCTGACTCGGGGCTGGAAAGATGGTTTAGTGATTAAAAGCCCTGGTTGTTCTTTCAGAGGACCTGGGCTCTGTTCCCAACACAAATGTGTACAGAGATACCTGCAGGTAGAACAGACATATGCATAAAAGTAATGCTTAGACATTACCTGGACAACAGCAACAAACCAACAGCAAACTTGTACTGATTGCATATGCAGCCAATAAATAGCCCACGATGCTTATTTATGCAAATGGATTGTACTTCATGTTTACCTTGGCACTTGGTAGTTGGAAACTGTTGCATATAACCTACGTGTTTAGTATGTATGTTTGTGGGCCACAGCACACATGTGGAAGTCAGAGGACAACCTGGGGAAGTTTGTCCTCTCCCTCCGCCAGGTAGGTCTGAGGGTTCAGACTAAGGCTGTCAGGGCTTGGCAGCCAGTGTCTCTATCTGATCCATCTTGCTGGCCTGCATTAATTTTTAAAATCTTGTATTTTTGTTTGTGTGTGTGCATATATATATATATGCACATATACATTCACACAAAATGTTCAACTATCATGCAATTTATATATGTAATATATGTACATACACACACATATATACATATATATATATACATATATATATATGACCATTTTTCTTCTTATAGCATCTGGATTGTTCTTAGTTTTTCCCCCCCTGGGCAACAATGAAATAGCGAAGGAAAGACTGTCCTTGTATGTGTCCACATGTGTAGAAGAGTCTTACCACAGCTATCTGTCCACCTTGGTGCTGCTAACAGTTTGGACTGGGTGTATCTTGAGATGGCATATACATTTTAGAATTTCTCATGGCATTTCAATTATCTGCTTACTAGAAAGCCAGTATAGTTATTATCCAGTTCTAATAACCAGGAATGTCTGTCCCATGATAGATCTCTCTGGGGTACAGCAAAATTACTAGGGTTCCCACTAAAACTCTAGGCAGAGCACACAGAAGTGGAGCTGCCAGCTTGCTCGGATCCAAATTTATAAGATATTCTTACCAATATGGCCTTAGGACTTTCTACCAGGGTAGCTGCTGCTCTGAAGGACCTTGTTTTAGACCAGCTTTGGTCTTGTAGTGCTAGAGGACAGTGGACGGACCACTGAGATTGCAGTCTGGTAATGGATTGAAAACTGCTGTGTGAATGTTTACAGTCTCAACCTCCCAACTGGCACCAGACTTCTTTCCTTGGACCGATTCTCTGGGTATCTGGTTTTTAAGGTGGTGTAAGTGAAGAAGGGGTGAGCACAAGTTAAGGTCCCAGGACAATGCTTAGCGTGGAAACTGTCCCCAGTAAAGGTTTCTTGAGCTGATACCAGCTAGTGACGGGGATGGAGTTTAAAGGCAGAGCTTCGGAGTTGCAGCATCCTCTGCCTTTGAGTTGAATTTTTGACTTTAGCAGTTCCATGGGGAGGTAGAGAGAGCTGGGAACATTGTGGAATGAATCCAGAGTTTGAAATAAATGTCACTCTAACCTTCTCTTGGTAGGAATCAGCAGTAGGCTTCCTTGAAGAACTGCCTCTTCTATTTGCTGCCTGGAGTTAACATTGTTTTCTGCTGGCAGCATCAGGGACATGCCAGCACTGTAAGGCTTAATCTCCTGATCCTCTTACCAGTTCTTGGCTGGGGTGGGGTAGAGGGGAAGAAGGGGTCCCTGCTTTGCCCTTACCTCTCTTGAGGCCTGTCTAATCGCAGTGCAGAGTCCTTCGCTATCGGTCCTGCTGCAGTTTTGTCTCTGCTTCTTCCTGTAGCCCCCCTCTCACTGTCTAGTGCCCTGTACCCCGGCCCTGCCCACTGTCAGGAGCTGGACTCTAAGCTGATGGGGTACCCACTCCTGCAGAGCGGGATGAGTGGGTGTTCCGGCGGGGATGTGGTCCTTGACGGCCAATGAGGACGAGAGCACTGCAGCCCACTTCTTCCTCGGAGCTGGAGATGAGGGGCTGGGCGCCTGTGGACTAGGCATGAGGATGGAGGAGAGTGACAGCGAGCTCCTCGAGGATGAGGAGGATGAAGTGGTGAGTCTAGGGACAGGGGTGTGGCTCGGTTTGGGGCGCCTGCCCTCGACAATTGATATTCCACGGAATGGACACACCATGTAAGCACAGATGTGACAGTGTTGAAGGTGGTGTGTGTGGGAATCTGGAGTTCCTCATTGCAGTTCTTTTCTGTAGCCTCCAGAACCTCAAATTATTGTTGGCATCTGTGCCATGACCAAGAAATCCAAGTCCAAGCCAATGACCCAGATCCTAGAACGACTCTGCAGGTTTGACTACCTGACGGTTGTCATCCTGGGAGAAGACGTGATCCTCAACGAGCCTGTGGAGAACTGGCCGTCCTGCCACTGTCTCATTTCCTTTCACTCCAAAGGTTCTGTCTGGGAAGGAAGGATGGCGGTGGGTGCGCTCTGGGGTTGGAGTTCTTACCATCCCATTAGTAAGAGGCTGTCAGCTTCTCCGCACACACGAGAATAGTGAAGGGGAGTTTACCTTCTGTTTCAGGGTCTGCTGGTATAGCGTAAGCCCAGCTACACAAGACAACTTGAAGGCACTTACAATCTCTTCTAGAATTGGATCTTGGGGCTGGAGAGATGGCTCAGAGGTTAAGAGCACTGGTTGTTCTTCCAGAGGACCTGAGTTCAAGTCCCAGCAACCACATGGTGGCTCACAACCATCTATAATGGGATCTAGTGTCCCCTGCAGGCATACATTCAGGCAGAATACTGTTTCTATAATAAATCTTAAAAAAAAAAAAAAAAAGACATTAGAGAATTGGATCTCTGAGAAGATCCTACATGTAATTGTGTTTATTTTTCCGATGGCTCTCCTGGACTTGAGCATCTGGGCAAATGAGTGCTAGGTTAGATGTGCTGGGGAACTCAGCAGCAGCCGCCAGCTCTAAAGGGGTATGTCTGTCCTGCTGTTTCTCACTCTGCCTTAGTTCCTTTGGCCTCTCCATTTCTTCCTCTGCCACAGGCTTTCCTCTGGACAAAGCTGTTGCTTACTCCAAGCTTCGAAACCCCTTCCTTATCAATGATCTGGCCATGCAATATTACATCCAAGACAGGTATAGCTTTCTATGGACCAGAGGGGTGGGTGAGCCTGAAATGCTCATTTTAGGAAGCCCACCCTGGGGTGGGCAGAGCCAAACAAACATGCTTCATTTTCTGTACTGCCTGGTATTGGGTTTATGGTCCCCATGTAAATAAAGGTCCTAGCCTTTACCCTCTGTCACCCCCACCTTTTCTACTTGGCTGATTTATTTGGGGGTAACAGGAGGGAGGTGTACCGGATCCTGCAGGAGGAGGGTATTGATCTGCCGAGATATGCTGTGCTCAACCGTGACCCTGCCTGTCCTGAGGGTGAGTAGCTGGCTGTGCCATTCTAGCCATTCTCTGTCTGGATTTCCATGATTTAGTCCTTAAACATATCTTCTATACATTTCTATGTGGGCCTTTGACTGTTGGATTATAGGCACAATCGTGGGATTTTAGACAGAGCCTTTGAACTTTTATATAGATATTATCATATCTAAATGCCATATATAAGCATTGCCATATCTGTTATAGGACATGATCATAAAATTTGAAAGGCTGTATAGATTAAACTGCAGGGAAATAAGAGTTGGAAGTACTCTCGAACCGTAGTTCCTAGGAACGATTCCACGCCCATCTTTCAGAGTGCAACTTGATAGAAGGAGAAGACCAGGTGGAGGTCAATGGGGCTGTCTTCCCCAAGCCCTTCGTGGAGAAGCCAGTGAGTGCAGAGGACCACAATGTTTACATCTATTACCCCAGCTCTGCTGGGGGAGGAAGCCAGCGCCTCTTCCGTAAGGTACAGAGCCATTGGAGCATCTGGGAAGTTGGACAGTGTGAGGTTGTTGGGATAAAGAGGGAATTTGTGTGCAAAGCCTGGAGATTGAGACAATATTGTTCCCCCTGTCTTTCCCTCCTGAAGATTGGCAGCCGGAGCAGTGTTTACTCTCCAGAGAGCAGTGTCCGGAAGACAGGATCATACATCTATGAGGAGTTCATGCCCACAGACGGCACAGATGTTAAGGTTATGGTGGATACAGAGATTTAAAAATGTATAAACGTCCTGGTGGGAATGAGGTGCTTGAGGAGCAAGTAGTAGTGTGTGTGGATAGGATCTTAGGAAATGAAGCATGATCTCAGCCGGCTTTCACATCTAAGGGAAGATTGCAGATGAGATGTGGATGAACTTATCCTCACTATCAGAGTGAAAGCAAAGTAAATCGTAAAATATTGGTAAAGTATTATTTAATGAGGACTAGACAGTGGTGCCGGAGTCTCAAGAGAAACTTTTGTAATATCACTGGAATGAGGCTCAATATCAAAAGTATCAGTCTCTGTATTCTTTTCTAAAAAAAAAAAAAGTCTTATTACATTTATTTATTTGTGTGTGTGTGTGTGTGTGTGTGTACCATAGCACACATGTGGAGTCAGAGGACGTCTTGGGGGGAGTCACTTCTCATCCATATGATCCTGAGATCAGACTTGTCAGCCAACATCTTTCCCTGCTGAGTCGTCTCATGACCCCAGTGACCCCAGTCTTTGCATTTTTAAAGTTGAAGGAGTTTCCATTTGCCTTGTCTTTATTTTAAGACAGGGTCTCACTCTGTAGCTCTGGCTGACCTAAGACTTGCCATGTAGACCAGGTTGTCATTAAACTCAAAGTCCTGCCTCTGCCTCCTGGGTGCTGAGATTAAAGGCGATGCCACCACTTTTGGTTATGCAGAGTCTTGTTTTTTATTCTGGAATAGTCTACAGACCTAGTGCTCATATTGTCTTCTCACATACAGGGTGAGCTGTGGGCATACTCAGTGATGCTATGTACCTGCAGGTATATACAGTGGGGCCAGACTATGCCCATGCTGAAGCTAGAAAGTCTCCAGCTTTGGATGGGAAGGTTGAACGAGACAGTGAAGGAAAAGAGGTTCGATATCCAGTCATGTTGACCGCCATGGAAAAGCTGGTGGCCAGGAAGGTCTGCGTAGCCTTTAAGGTAGAGTGGGCTCATGGGGCTGGGATGAAAGAAAGAAATGGCGGGGCTTGGGAGCTGTCTCTGATTTATCTTACCTCTTTGCTTTTGCAGCAAACGGTGTGTGGATTTGACCTTCTCCGTGCCAACGGTCACTCCTTTGTGTGTGACGTCAATGGCTTTAGCTTTGTCAAGAACTCGATGAAATATTATGATGATTGTGCCAAGATTCTGGGGTAAGAGAATAGTGGACTGGGGTGTGGGGAAGAGGGCTCAGGAGCTTCCTCTTCATAGACTGAATGCTATGGTCTGTACCTGTTACCCCAGCACTTGGAGGTGGAAGTAATTTTGAAACTACCCTGATACATGAGACTGTACTGATAAAAACAAACAAACAAACAAACAAACAAATTTTTTGCTTTATTTTAACTATTTTAAAAATGATTCAAATTCAGAAATGAAAAAGGAGAAGGGACTCCTGAGCCCCCTGCTGCCTCCGTCCTGCCGTCCTCGGAGATGGCTGCTATTAACAGTTTTAGCTATAACAGATTGTCTTTCTCTCCCATGTGTGAATAACTAAATTTAGTTTATTGAATGTGATAATACTATGATTTTGCTTTTAAAATAGCATCTAGTAGCTAAAACATTAAAAAAAACAAGGTTTGATGAATATAGTGAGCATCGTGGATATGGCAGTTCCAGCCAAGCACTGTCTATCTGAAGAAGTATACCGCTAGGCCAGGTGTAGTGGTACACACTCTTAATCCCAGCTCAGGAGACAGGCAAACCGATCTCTGTGAATTCCAGGCCAGCCAGAGCTACATAGTGAGAGACCTGTCTCACAAAACAAACAAACAAGCAAACAAACAAACAAAAGCATTGTTGAGGGCCGGCAAGATGGCTCAGACGGGGAAGTGTGAATGCCGTGCCAAGCTAGCTATGTGAATTTGGTCCTGGGAACTTATGTAAAGGTGAGATGAGAGAACCAACCCCACACGTCTGTCTTCTGGCCGTCACACATATGCCATAACACACACACTCACTAACACACCATGCACACGTACACTTACAATATCACACATATGCCATAACACACACACTCACAAACACACCATGCACACGTACACGTGCAATAATTAATGAAAAAATACTGTTAAAGAGTTTGGCTGAGTGTGCGGTGCACTCCTTTAATCCCAGCACTTGGGAGGCAGAGGCAGGTGAATCTCTGTGAGTTCCAGGACAGCCAGAGCTATGTAGAGAGACCCTGTCTCAAAAAAGAAAAAAAAAAGAAAAAAAAAAACCAAACAAAAACAAACAAACAAAAATGTTAGGTATGATAGTTCACACCTGTAATCACTGTAGAAAAGTTGCCACAGTTTGAGGCTGAGTTAGGCTACAGAGTGATGGTGGTCCACTCCTTTAATCCTAGCATGGAAGGTAGAGGAGGCAGATCTCCTAGTTTGAGGCCAGCCTGGTCTACTAGTGAGTTCCAGGAAAGCCAGAGCAACCCAGATAAAACATGTCATAAAAATAAACAAACAAAAACAAAAATTGTACTATTAAGGCCAGGTATGATGGTATCCAAACCTAATTTCACATTTAAGAGACTGAGACAAGAGTTTCAAATCTGAGGTAAGCCTGTGCTACACAAAGCAAGACTCTTGTCTGAAAAAAAGCTAGAGAAGTAGTAGAATGCTTGCCTGAAGCCTTGGGTTCCACTCCTAGTCCTTCATAAAAGCAGTGATGTTACATACTTGAATCCCAGCATTTGGGAGGTGAAGGCAGTGTGGGGGGCATGGTTCAGTCAGTGAAGTGTGCACTGTGCAAACGTGGAAGACCCAAGTTTAGATCTGTGGCACCCATGTCAAAAGTCAGGAGTAGCTTGTGATCCCAGCAAAGGAGACAGAACCAAGATGATCCTAAGGGCTCATTGGCCAACCAGTCCAGATGATTGGTGAGTTCCAGGTCAACCAACAAGAGAGCCCATCTTAAAACATAAGGTGGAGAGTGGTCAAGGAAGACACCTGACTTTGACCTTGGACCTCCACAGGCACAAATAGACCAGTGTATATATATACCTGTGCATGTGAATAAAAGCCCATCCACCCACTTACACACACATACAAACTAGAACTTTAAGGTCGTCTGCTACATAGTGAGTTTGAGGCCAACCTGAACCACATAAGAAAAAAATATACTATTAATAATATGTGAAGGCTGGATGTGATGGCCCATGCTTTTAATTCCAGTGGGAGGCTGAGGTAAGAGATCTCTGTGACTTCTAGACCAGCCTGTGCTACAGAGTGAGACTGTCTAAAACAGAATATATATATGAAGGCTAGAGATGTGGTTCATATGGCTAAAAAAAAATAAAGTTTGCCGTGCATTTCTGATGACCTGAGTACCTTCCCTGGAACACATGTAAAAGTTAGAGAGAACTGGCTACTGAAAGTATATGCCCACACCCACACATATACATCACACACAGATACTCCCATGCCCACACATATACATCACATACAAACACCCCCATGCCCACACATATACATCTCACATACGCACACCCATGCCCACACATATACATCACACATACACACACTCATGCCCACACATATACATTTCACATACACACACCCATGCCCACACATATACATCACACACAAACACTCCCATGCCCACACATATACATCTTACATACACACACCCATGCCCATACATATACATCTCACATACACACACCCATGCCCACACATGTACATCACACATACATACACCCATGCCCACACATATACATCACATACATCTCTGTGCCTACACATATACATCTCACACACACACATCCCCATGCCCACACATATACATCACATACATCTCTGTGCCTACACATTTACATCTCACACACACATCCCCATGCCCACACATATACATCACACACACACACCCATGCCCACACATATACATCTCACACACACATCCCCATGCCCACACATATACATCACACATACACACACCCATGCCCACACATATACATCACAGTCACATACATACACACATACCCATACATATACATCACACACAATTAATGAATTAGTTACATCATGATGGATATAGTAGCACATCTATAATTCCAGAGGTAGGAAGATCTCTTGGAGTTCAAGACAGGCCTATTCTACACAATGAGTTCAGCCCAGGTAGGGATACATGCGGAGATTCTGTCTTAAAAAAAAAAAAAAAAAAGAGGTTTTGTTTTTTTCCCCACACATATATTAGAAAAATAAAAGCAGGGCTAGACTGAGAGAGAAGACTCAGCAGTTGAGAGCACTGTTGCTCTTGCAGAGGACCTGGGTTAGGGTCCAAGCACTCCCCTGGTAGCTCACAACCGTCTGTAATTGTAGTTCTAGGAAATCATTCATTGCCATCTTCAGACCTCTGTGGTCACCAGGCACACACATGTACACATACACCTAGGCTGAACACTCATAAAGTAAAATAAACTTTTTAAAACGTAGACTATGTGAGTCTGGCTGTGTATGTCTAAAATCCAAACATTGGGATTGTGGGAGGGGAGATTAGGAGATTCAAGAGTTGAAGGCTAGCCTAGTGAGCTGGAGGCTAGCTTAGGCTACATGAGATCCTGTATGGAAACAAAAAGAAAAGGAAGAGTATATTGAAATCCCTGTAGAGTGCAGAGAAGGACTCCTTCCCCACCCGGAGAGGTAACATTAACCCTAACTGGCCTACCACTGCCGCACATTTGTTTCTGCAGATAGATGCTTGGGCTTAGCAGCTGAGCCATCTCACTGCCCTCTTTTTAAAAAAATATTTATTTATTATGTATGTACAGTATACAGAAGAGGGTACCAGATGTCATCATAGATGGTTGTGAGCCACCATGTGGTTGCTGGGAATTGAACTTAGGTCCTCTGGAAGAACAGTCAGTGCTCTTAACCTCTGAGCCATCTCACTGTCCTCTTTTTTTTTTTTTAAATGGGGTATTTATTTGGGTGTTTTAGGCTTTATTAATGCTTTCTTTTGCTGCATGATTGTGCGCATATGTGTATGGCCTTCTGTCATACAGTTGTTCATTTCTTTCATTTAACTTTGTGACATTTTGCCTCCTAGGAACACCATTATGCGGGAGCTTGCCCCACAGTTCCAGATACCATGGTCCATCCCCACAGAAGCTGAGGACATTCCCATTGTCCCTACCACATCTGGCACCATGTAAGGAAAAGTTAAAGAGTATAGTGACCGGTATAAGATGAGGAATTCCTTTCTGACCCTTTCTAGTCATGGTCCCTCCGGCTCCGCTGTAGTCTAACCTCAGATGTCTTTGTTCTCTGATGCCTGGAGTAGAATGTGATGTAGGAGGTGAGCTGAGGTTTGGGGTGGGCGAGTAGCTCTGAGGACACTCTTAATCTCAGGATGGAACTCCGCTGTGTCATCGCAATTATCCGTCATGGAGACCGCACTCCCAAGCAGAAGATGAAGATGGAGGTGACACACCCGAGGTAGGAAGGCTGCCCCAATTTAGATGGGGTTCTCCCAGGAGAATGGGGGGAACAGGTCCAGGGGGTTAGATGTTTTTCATTTTACTTCTTCAGGTTCTTTGCTCTCTTTGAAAAACATGGTGGATACAAGACGGGGAAGTTGAAACTCAAGCGACCTGAGCAGCTCCAGGTAAGGTGTTGATTTGGTCAGCAGCTCTAGTCTAGGAAGAGAGAGAGACAGTATGGGGTTGACAGATGGACGGAAAGGTAAAATGCACAGAAGGATGGACTGCACGCTTCTCTGCCGTCTCTCTAGGAGGTGCTGGACATTACGAGGCTGCTGTTGACTGAACTGGAGAAAGAACCAGGCACTGAGATTGAGGAGAAGACTGGGAAGCTGGAGCAGCTGAAGTCGGTGTTGGAGATGTGAGAAAGGGGACAGCAGCAGGGAGCTCACCAAAGGATCTTCTGCGGGCAGAAAGTAACCCGTGGCTGTCCCCAAAAGTAACCCGCTGCTGTCCCCGCAGGTATGGCCACTTCTCAGGTATTAATCGGAAGGTGCAGTTGACTTACTACCCCCACGGAGTGAAAGCTTCCAATGAGGGCCAAGGTGAGCAGCTCTCCCCTCACCCCCTTCTCCTCCTCCTCTTCTTTCAGAAATTAAAATCTGAAGTTAGACTATTTATTTAGTGGGGATGTGGCACACATGCCACAGAGCAGTTGTGGAGCTCAGAGGCCAGTGATGGGGTCAGTTCCTTCTCTCTTCCATGTTGAGTGCTTTAGGCTGGTGGCAGATGCCTGTACCAGCTAGGCCATCTCACTGCCCCCCCACCAAGATTGAGTCTTGCTGTGTAAGCCAGGCTCACCTCAAATTCCCAGCAGTTCTCCTGCCTCAGTTTTCCAAGAGCTAGTACCACAGGTGTGTGATTCCATACCCAGCTTTCAGATCTCTTATTCTTGACCTTGTGGATGGGCTCTCCCTGTTTGCTCATCAGAAGCCCTAAAGTTTGTGTGTTCCCATCATAGTCCTGGGATAAGGCCTGTCCACTGCACTTTCTGCCCTCAGATCTGCAGAGAGAAGCCCTGGCGCCATCTCTCTTGCTGGTACTGAAGTGGGGTGGAGAGCTGACTCCTGATGGCCGTGTTCAGGCCGAGGAGCTGGGACGAGCTTTTCGCTGCATGTATCCTGGAGGCCAGGGTAAGTGTGGGACAGTAAACACCCCGCAAGCCCGGGATAAGATAGAGGAAGGGGCGGGGACTGAAGGAGCAACCGCTGTGAGGATACTAAAAGGACAATTAATATTTGTTCCCCGTGGGCTTTTGTAATGGTCTGTGCTTGGAATTCCCCTTTGCTCCAGGTGACTATGCTGGCTTCCCTGGCTGTGGGCTACTCCGTCTCCATAGCACTTTCCGTCATGACCTCAAGATCTATGCCTCTGATGAGGGTCGTGTCCAGATGACTGCTGCTGCCTTTGCAAAGGTAAACCTTCTAGTTCTCCAGTGCTCCGGCTTCTGTTAAGTAGAGAAACAGTTTGGAGGGCTAGATGGAAAGTGTTGGAGAGCTGCTATGTTAAGTCAGAGTACTGTACTACTGAGAAGGAGCTGGGAATAGTTGGAGTGACCTCTGCAGGCTGGCTCGCTCTCCATCTCATGTCTGGGACTTTGTAGGCTGGGGTTGTCCACCAGGAAGAGAAGCCAGTAGAGCCTGGGCTTTCCTTACAGGGACTTCTGGCTCTGGAAGGGGAGCTTACACCCATTCTGGTGCAAATGGTGAAGAGTGCCAACATGAATGGGCTGCTGGACAGCGACAGTGACTCCTTGAGCAGCTGCCAGCACCGTGTGAAGGCGAGGCTGCACCACATCCTGCAGCAGGATGCACCCTTTGGCCCTGAGGACTATGACCAGGTACCATACTCCTCCTCTCTGTGCTCCAACTACCCTGGAACCCACTTCCTGAAGCTCTAAGTAACAGAGCCTACTCCATGTCAGCCACTGCTTTAGAGTTCTTATCTATAGTGTTTGTTTGATCCTTACAGCAACCCTTCAGCGTAAATTCGTGCCCACAGTTTTCATTATCCACAAATTCAAAAGATTAAATTAAATTCAAAAGATTAAAAATATTTTTATAAGTTTGTTATCAGGTTCATTTGGCAGACCTATCACAAGCCTGTTTAGAATTCTTATTTATCTCAGCCTGGAAAGATGGCTCAGCAGTTAAGAGCACTGACTGTTCTTCCGGAGGACCTGAGTTTGATTCCCAGCATCCATGTGGCAGCTAACAACTGTCTGTAATTCCAAGATCTGACACCCTTACACAGTTATACATGCAGGCAAACCACCAATTCACATAAAATTAAAAAAAAATATTTAAAAAAGAATTCTTATTTATCTCACTCAATGTGAATGTCATACATTTCACTGCATTAATATTAATGTGTTTGATTGTGCCTTAGGCCCTGCTAGAATTATTATATGCCATGTGACTTATATACTGTTTTAAATCCTCTAATAAAAAAGCTTAGTTCTAGGGGCTGGAGAGATGGCTCAGCGGTTAAGAGCACCGTCTGCTCTTCTAGAGGACCCGGGTTCGATTTCCAGCACCCACATGGCAGCTAACAACTGTCTGTAGTTCCAGTTCCAGGCAAACACCGAGGCAAATAATTAATAAATAAAAGTGTTTAAAAAATAAAAGAAATGAAACATGGACAATAAATAATAAAGAATTAAAAAAAAAAAAAAAAAGCTTAGTTCTAAAACAGCAGTGTTTGGAACTTGAGGTTGGTTTTTGAGGTCCTGAGAACTGTTTCAGTGATCTGTGTAAAAACTGCCTCCAGGATTATAACTTAGAACACCAGTTTATCACCTCACAGTCTCGGGTTCAAGTGGCCTTACTTGTGTTCTGTGAAGTGGTAGTGCAGTGTTGACTGGGGCTGGAGCTTAACTAGAATTCTGGAGTAGCTGCAAGACCTATCCCCTTCACAAGAATTTGTCCTGTGGTTGGTCTACGTGAAGCTTAGGATGCACCAGAAATGGGAGTTTCCCAGGTTTCCGTCCCCTTTTTTTTGAAACAGGGTATTCAGGGTATTGCTGTAGAGCTCAGGTTGGCCTTGAACTTGCAGACCCTCCTGCCTCTGCCTGACTGTGAGGCTTCCTAGCTTTCTTAAAGCAGGGGCCCAGAATTAGCACAACACATGGTTGTTACTTTATGTTGATGAAGTAGTCACAAACACAAACCAAGGCCTGATTCACAGAAAGGGAGAGAATTAATGGTCACTTTATCTGCTTGGGGAGCTCTTAGAACTGCCCTACCCCTCCACCATCTTACGGAGGAGGAAGCCTGGGTCTAAAGAACCTAACTAAGCAGTCCTTTTAAGATGGTGCTGATACTCTGGGCTCCAGGAGTCTCACTCTGAAGGCCTGGCTGTTTAGTACTCTAGTCCATGCTGCCCATTGGTGTCAATCACAGTTTCCATTCCCAATTCAGTCTTCTTTTTTCCTGGCTGCCTAGGCCACAGCTGACCAGGTAGTGTTTTGGGTTTTTTGATTTGATTTTTTAACTGTCCCACACTTAATTTTGATGAGTTTTTTTTTTTTTAAAGTATGGATTTAAAGAATCTTGTGTGAATGAGTGTTTTACCTACGTGTATGTATGAACACCACACTTGTACAACGACCATAAAGGTCAAAAGAGGGTCTCAGACCCCTGAAACTGGAGTTACAGACAGTGTGAACTGCCATGTGGGTGCTGGAACCCACACTCGGGTCCTCTGGAAGAGCAGAGTCACTCCTAACAGTGGAGCCATTTCTCTGGTCTCTCTCAGGTTCTTGAGTGACTCACTAAGGGGCAGACTTGTTCCCTTGTCTTCTTGGCTAGTGTTGTCTCTGTTTCTGTCACACGGAGACTCTAGGGGAGCTCACCCTTTCCGTATCCCTCAGTTTGCTGGTGAGAATAAAATGAGGCCTTAGCTAGAATGCTTTATTCCACCTACACTTATTACTCCCTGTTCCTTTTTCTTTTAATATTTTATTTTTATTTATCTATTTATCTATTTGTTTTCTGAGACAGAGTTTCTCTGTGTAACAGCCCTGACTGTCCTGGAACTCATTCTGAGACCATGCTGTTCTAAAATTCACAGAGATCCAAATGTCTCTGCCTTCTGAGTGCTGGGATTAAGAGCATGTGCCACCACTACCCGGCTTAGTTTTATTTTTAAGTGTCTACATACATGTGTATCTGTGTAGGGGATTGTGCACTTGAGTCTAGGTGCCTGTGGAGTCCAGAAGAGGGTGTGAGGTCTAGAACTGGAGTTATTAGTAGCTGTGAGCCACTCAGCATGGGTGCTGGGAACTCTGGCCCTCTGCAAAACCAGGGAGTGCTCTAACTACTGAGCAATCTCTCCAGTCCTCATTTTGTATTGATGGTAACTGTCTTAAAGACTTAAATTGGAAGCCAGCTTGGTTGCACACACCTTACTCCCAGCATTCAGGAAGCTAAGGTGGATCTCTTGAGTTTGAGGCCAGGCTGGTCTACAATGTGAGTTCCAGGCCATCCAAGGCTACATATGAAGTCCTTAACTCAAAAACAAACAAATGAAAACCTCAAAAACTTGGGGCTGGAGAGATTGCTCAGAGGTTAAGAGCACTGGCTATTTTTTCAAAGGTCCTGAGTTCAATTTCCAGCAACCACATGGTGGCTCACAACTATCTGTAATGAGATATGGTGCCCTCTTCTGGTATGCAAGCAGAACATTGTATACATAATAAATAAATGTTTTTTAAAAAAGGAAAAAGAAAAACCCAAAAACCCGAGCTGAGTTAGAAGTGACACAGGTGCTGTAAGTCAGTGGAAACTCTCTATTTCTCATCAGAACATTTCACAGAGACTGTCAGGAGTTTATTCTTTATTCTCCAGCATTTTCCATGTGTATATTTCAGTCCCCAAGTATAAGTATACTTTGATTTCTCTGGTCTCTGAAACTGTTAAGATGGCCCCTCAGGGATGATCATCTGTTGGAGCTGTGTCCTCGCCTGAAGGTGCGGAACTGCCAGGATGCCCAAGAACATAAGAACCTTCCTGAAGTGAACCAGCAGGCAGAGCTGTATTGCAGCCAGATTCTTTGTAGTAAGCCAAGTCTGAGAAATTGACCTGAGCCTATTCTGCTTTTCTGAACTCTGTTCCTCACAGCTGGCTCCCACCGGAAGCACTTCTTTGCTCAACTCCATGTCTGTAATCCAGAATCCTGTGAAAGTCTGTGACCAGGTGTTTGCCCTGATTGAGAACCTTACCCACCAGATTCAGGAACGGATGCAGGACCCCAGCTCTGCAGGTGGGTGTGAATAGCACCGTGTGCCCCAAAAGTCTCAGGCAGTTCCGATCCCTCTGGATCTTCTGTTGGAAGGCAGGTCTGGCCCTTCTTGACTGTCTACCTTCTTCTCAGACCTGCAGCTCTACCACAGCGAGACACTAGAGCTGATGCTGCAGCGTTGGAGCAAACTAGAACGTGACTTTCGACAGAAGAGCGGGCGCTATGACATCAGTAAGATCCCTGACATCTATGACTGTGTCAAGTATGATGTACAGCACAATGGGAGTCTGGGACTTGAAGGCACAGCTGAGCTGCTGCATCTTTCCAAGGCTCTGGCTGATGTGGTCATTCCCCAGGTGTGTCTCCAGTGATGGCTGCAGGAGGGGGCGGGCAGTGAGAGAGAAGCCAAGTGGGGGAAGGAAGTGGTTTCTACAGTTCCCAGGACTAATCTGGGCATCACAACTGACTGAGGAGACTTTGGAGGGATGTGATGGACAGGAAAGAAATGCTATGCCTGAGGGCAACAGATGTGGGCAAGACTGAATGAGCTTCCTCCTGGCCTGTGACCCTCAGGAGTATGGGATCAGTAAAGAGGAGAAGATGGAAATCGCTGTGGGCTTCTGTCTTCCACTGCTGCGGAAGATCTTACTTGACCTGCAAAGAACCCACGAGGATGAGTCTGTCAACAAGCTGCATCCCTTGTGAGGGAGGGCTGGGAGGGGAACTGGATGGAGGGAGGGAGGGCATGTCGGGGAGCCCTGGGAAGTCAAGGCTGAGAAGGGAAAGGATCTGGGAGAGAAGATGGAAGTCTGTGGGTGGGAGGGGTTTTCTGAATGCTGGGAAGAATTATCTGACTGCAGGCCCATTGGACTTTTGTGTCAGGTACTCCCGTGGAGTACTCTCTCCAGGCCGCCATGTTCGAACCCGCCTCTATTTCACCAGTGAGAGCCATGTTCACTCCCTACTCAGTGTCTTCCGTTATGGGGGACTTCTTGATGTAAGCATCCTCCTTCTGCCTCGGACCTATGAGCACCTTTCTCCTAGCAGTCATCAGCTGTCCCTCCTGGGCTTGCTTTTCCTGTGAATGTTTGCCATTGCCTCGGTCCCCTGCCCACTCCTCTTACTGGTCAGTGGGCCCTGGCTCACCTTTGTTTGTGTTTGCAGGAGACCCAGGATGCACAGTGGCAGCGAGCTTTGGCTTATCTTAGTGCCATCTCCGAGCTCAACTACATGACCCAGATTGTCATCATGCTTTATGAGGACAACACACGGGTAAGGATCCGGCCAGGTGGGATGAGCAAAGGGTCCTTCTTCCTACTTCCATTAAAAAGAACTTACCTTTTATTTTTAATCATTTAGTGTGTGTAGGCATGCACTGTACATGTATAGAGATCAGAGGACAATTTGCAGGAGCTGACTCTCTTCTTCAATTCGTGGTTCCTGAGGATCAAACCCACTGGCCTACAAAAGCTTTCTTAGATTTTTATAGATTTTGGGCCGTCATTTTTCTTTGAATGCCTTATCTGTTGCTCTCTTTGCAGTGTACTCAATACATTTGTTTTTCATCTTTTAAAAAAAATTACAGAATCTAGTAGATGCCATGTGTAGGCCCTGCATGGTACAGAGTACTTAGAAGCATCTTACTGGAACAAAACCTATGTTCTGGGATGTGTTGAGCCAGAGAGATAATCTAGAATACAATTGTGGAATTTGAGACAGTGTTTTATGACTCTTGTTCCTGCTAATATCTCTGTGTGTGTGTGTACATATGTATATACATACATGCCTTTTGCGTCAACCTTAGCAAAGACACTTTTAAGGTTTTGCTGTGTGTACTCTAGCCAAGCTGTTACTGGGAGAGATGGAGAGGAGGATCGTAGAACTGAGGGTGAGGCATGATCCCCAGACTAGGGCAAGACCCTGAAACCCCCATCCCGTCTTTCCTGGGTGGCCGTATCTTTTTTCAGTTCCTCTCTGTTGCTTCCGCGTGTTCTGTTACCACATCCAGCTTCCCCCCATGACCCTTTGTGTGGTGATGCCCTGTAGGACCCGTTGTCAGAGGAGCGGTTCCATGTGGAGCTCCATTTCAGCCCCGGGGTGAAAGGTGTTGAAGAAGGCAGTGCCCCAGCTGGCTGTGGATTTCGTCCAGCCTCTTCTGAGGTAGGCTTGGATTTGGGACTCTAGGATTTAGGGACCAGGGAACCAGGTGGTGGGAAACTGGGAAGTAATCCAGAAGGTTAGGAGTTTGACATTAGGAAGATGGAAATCATTACTCTGTCTCCATTTGTCTATTATTAAACAGAACGAGGAGATGAAAACAGATCAAGGCAGCATAGAGAACCTATGCCCTGGGAAGACAGCAGATGAGCCAGACCGAGCGGTGCAGACCTCACCACAACCTGTTGAGGGCACTGGCCTCCCAAGGAGATCACCCCTCATTCGGAATCGAAAAGCTGGCTCCATGGAGGTAATGAGTTGGATAAGATGATGGTGAGGTATAAGTACTCTTGGGAAAATATCCATGTTTCCTCTGAATCTTCTTGAGACCTGAAGCAGAAGCCCCTTGCAGTGGTTTTATGTTTACCTAATTATTCCTTTCACAGCTGGTCCCCAGTAGAACTTCTTTAAGCTGGTTGCTACTTGTGATGTTAAAGACTTGCCAGTTTGCGGTACCTAAGAGAAAAGGATTTTAAGATAAAGTAGAGACATCGTGAACTCTGGGCTGACATCACCGTTTGATTCCTAGAAGCTATGTGACCTTGTCCAGGTAGCTTCTCAAGCCTTGAGTCTTTTTCCATCTGTACGATATAAGTAATATTTGTCTTACCTTATAAGTGCATTAAAAGTAACTACAGTAACAGTGCAGTTGATGTTAGAGACCCTCTCCTTCTGCTTGTTCAGACATGAGCAGATTTCTGGCACTTGAATGCCGTTAGGGTTACCTATACTGTCATGTCAGAAGGATGATTGATCATCTAGAATTCTGTGTGTCTCTCCTATTGAGGTTCATCTGCCTGGGTCTTTGTTTTGCTATTTTTAGAATTTTTCCCAAATCTTACTTCTGGTTTCCTAATCTAGGAAATTTGTATGGATTTAGCATTGCATTTCCTTACTGTCTCCAGGTTTGGCTTTGTCTTAGTAACACAATTTTCTTCTTTGGCCCAGTGATACTCTTTGATTTCCTCCATGAAATTCCTTTTGATGCCATAACTTATCCCTGTCTCAGAGACTTTACCCGATTTGGAAACTGGATCTCTTCAGGTCTCTGTACTACAGGACTTGGTTTTTCTGTTTTAGGGATATCTCAGAAGAATCTGTAATAAGCTTTCATAGGTTAATGCAGAGATTTACATTTCAGATTTTGCAGCAGGCCAAGAAAATAAACTACGATCTCTAACCAGACTTACTGTTTGATTTCTGATTATTTTAGGGGGGAATTGCTGTTTTGAACATGTGGTTTCTTTAGGAGAGATGTGTCTTAGTTTCTCTTGAGGTATGGATAGAACTTGGTGCCCAACACTCTGTACACAGTTTCACCCTTGGGCAGTGGATCCGATGGCCAGGACGGTGTAATTGTCCTGTACTGTTCCTTTGTCATCTTATGTCAACACAGGGGACATAAACAAAGGAGACTCTGTGATATCTTCTCTCAGACTTGCTGAGATTGTCTTCTTTCTGGGAGCTTCCTTGACTATGATCACTTTTTCTTTGTGGTATTGGGACTGAATTCAGAGCCTCATACATGCCAGGCAAGTGTTCTACCACTGAGCACCATCATCCTCAGCTTTATCTATTATTTTTTTGTTTTGAGTCTTGGTTTTTACTAAGTTACCAAGGCTGGTTCTGAACTCACTCTGTTGTAACACATTTCTTCCTTTGAGTCATTGGTGTTGCTTAAATCCTGGCTCATTCAGGGTGGTGACTACCCAGGATGTGTTTCTCAGTCGGCCACACAACCTTATATTATTAATACTTTCTCCTTGCTCTGTAGGCCAGTATCGGATGTTTTATCCTCATCAGTGACATCTCATCCTTCCTTCTCTTGTCATTTCATATTTTTGAACTGTTTTAGATTATAAAACTTATGACTTAATAGCAGCTGTGCCCTAGCTGGCCACCCACTCCAGCTCTCTAACTGGCTCTGCCCTATGGGCACTGGGGCTTCGGGAGCTTGGGGCTAAAGGAGACTTGACCGGCTTTCCACCCGGTCTGATTGCAGGTCATGAACATGCAGTGCACGGGGAACCTGGACCTGATCCCCTTGAGGGGACGGCGCCGCAGGAGGTCAGGAGACCTCCCCCGGCTTTCCCCAGCCATTGGCCTACAGCCCCGGGCCGTGTCCACCACTCACCTGGCTTCCTGCACACAGGTGTCTCTTCCTGCCTTGCCTTCCTTTCCTGCCTTGTCTTTGCTTTCGGGATCTAGGGAAACTGCTCATTGTCTAGCTGGGATGGACGGATGCTGGGGGTTGTGTGATTGGCCCTTATGGGTATTTTTTAGGGGCAAAAAAGGTCAGTTTCATGTATCCAGGAGTAAAATAATTGGAGAGGGCCTCTTGGCCTAAATAAGAAGCTGAGGGTGGCTGCATTCAACCCAGCTGTCCCGGGAATAAAAGAGAGGACAGGCCATACTTTTTGTGGCTGAGTCATGTGATTAGCTTTCTGAGTCCTAGGAAGGAGCAGGTAAGACTGAAAAGCCTACTCTGCTGAGGACACCGCATAGTTGGATCACGATCTGTGAGATCTGGGTGGGATGGGAAGGACCAGTGTTTGGCAGTAGAAGTGTCTTCTAACATAATGGACTCCCTGGACAGTTCACCTCTGCACCGTGCGCTGTTTCCTTTTGTTCCTCTTCCACCATAAACATCTCTCGGCTCATCTAATCTGACACTGCTTGGCTTTGTAGGGGCAAGAATCAGAACCTGGCTCCTATACTTGGAGATGATAAGGCAATTAAAAAGAGTCCTTTTCTGCAGGTGCTGTCTGAAACTTCATCTTCAAGACCTGGCAGCTACCGGTTATTTTCATCCTCACGGCCACCAGCAGAGATGAAGCAGAGCGGCCTAGGTAGGTTTTCCAGCATCTCTCACTTGTTATTGGAAAGGATTGTCTGTTTGTTATCTGGGATTTTAGTGTGGGAAACCTTCATCACGAGAGCTGAGACCATCCAGTCAGTGGCACTGTCAGATGTGGACGGGAAAATACAGTGGAGAAGGCTGGAGTTAGATGTAAACATGGATCGAAGTGATTGTTTTCATTCCAGGGAAGTATTTGCCTTTTGATTCCCCTATTACCCCTGTTTCCCTAGCTGAAGGGTGTGGTTGTGGCTTTCCTTCTCATCCCTCATCTGTCACTCCTCTAGCCCAGTCTAGCCCAGACTAAGGGATCTTGGAGGCTTTGACCCTTCAGAGTTATCAGTGACAGGTACTTGATTTCTACAGGTAAAACTAGAGGTACTTGCGACCCTAGTTTGTCATATTTTCATATGAAACATGTGCCACATCTTCCTCTGAAACCCGGTTTTCCTGACCTGTTTTCCTAATCCTGTAACTTTTTTCTTTCCTTCTGGAAGCTTGAGGGACACAAATCTGAGACAAGTGGCAGAGGCTTCTCTCAGGACATTGAGGGAATGTTTCTTGATTTTTTTTTTTTTTTTGAGCCTTGTAAAGGGGCTTTTTTTTTTTTTTTTTTTTTTTTTTTAGAACAAAACAGAGACTTGAGGAAGCACCAAGCCTCAGAGGGTATGGTATTCTTTGGGGTAGTCCTTGAGATGGACTGCCCCTGAACACAATGCCATATGAACCAAGTAACTAACTGGAGGTCAGAGATGTCTGTCTGGGTTCTGAGCTGGCTCTCCTGGCTCAATTTTTAAAAACCAAGTCCTAGTCTCTCAATTGAAATCCTCTTTTTTTCCCTTCCTTTCATTCTTGCTGCTTAATTTCTTGGTCCCAAAGGGTTACTGTTTGAACTAGTAAAGAGGAAAAATGTTTTGATAACTTCCCAGGCTAATTGTACGGGAGTAGACTGCCTCCTAGAGTCCTGAAAGAAGTTGGTTGGTTTGGGGCATGAGGAATAAGTAACAGCTGAAAGATCACAAAATGGATTTCTCACCCCAGACACCCCAAAAGGCCAAGAAATAGCAAGACCTAGTAAAGAATAGATTTCAGACAAGTTAGAGAGTAGATAAGGGTATACGTGAGAGTCTTCTCAAGAATAAGAAACCCTGTCTCAAGGAAGAAGGAAAAAGAAAGAACAAAGGAAAAAGACATAGGAGCCAGGCGTGCTAGTATACCTTTAACCCTAGCACTCTGGAGGTCAAGGGTTGGGGGCAGAAGCTGGTAGATCCCTGTGAGTTCCAGGCCACCCAAGCCTACATGGTGATACTCTGTCTCAAACAAAACAAAACAAAACAAAAACAAACTAACAAATAAAAAAAATCAACCTGGTGATGGTGGCACATGCCTTTAATCCCAGGAGGCAGAGGCAGGCAGATCTCTGATTTTGAGGCCAGCCTGGTCTACAGAATGAGTTCCAGGGCAGCCAAGACTTTAACAGAGGAACTTTGTTTCAAAAACCAAAACCAAAGCAAAACAAAAAAGAAAAAGAAGAAAGAAAGAAAAGGAAAAGAATAAGGCTTAGGAGACTGGGTATATAGTGCAGTGGTATGTGCCTATAGACCAAAGCACTTGACTGGACAAGGTGGAAGGATCCCTAAAACCCGAGGCTAGCCAGCATGGACAACACAGGGAGGCTCCTATCTCAAGCACAAACAAACAGAACACGGCAGAGCAAGGGATGCTGAGAACTAGTGACAGATGGGAAGGTAGAGGCTGCCCTCTGAGACGCCTGAGGCTGGGCAGAGTAGGGTAGACATGATTGTACCAGAAAAGGATTGAGTGGAAAGAGTAAATGGAGGGCAGAGCTTGGTGTGGTCTAGGATAGTACCAGCTCCCTTTCTTTCCCCAAAGAAAAGCAGACATCTTTTGCAGCGTGTCATTCTGTGGTACTTCATTCTAAAGCCTGACTGAGCATGAAAGTTAGGAAAAGTGACTACATAGAGGAGGTCCCAAATTCCAGGGTAGAAATGGTTGCCCACCTGAGCTTTCCGATTTTTCTGGTAGCCATGAAATACTGGGACCCTGATCTTCTCTGTAAGCTCAAAGGAAACTATCCTCTTCTCCAGTCTGAATATGAATATGACCTCTCCAGCCAAACCTAGGGTCTTGGTTATGATGGATTTGGAAGTAGAAGGGCAAATCCCAAGAATTCAAAAGTCTTAGGAATTGTTTTATTTTTTGAAACAGGGTCTCTCTATGTAGCCCTGACTGTCTTGGAGCTCACTACATAGACCAGGTTGGCTTCAAACTCACAGAGATCCCCCTGTGTCTGCCTCCCAAGTGCTGGGATTAAAGGTGTGAGCCACCAGTTTAACTCAGCAAACTTCCCAGTTGCTCTGCCCTCAGGTTGCAGAAGTAGAATGGGCAGGCAGTCCAGCCCTACTCTGACCATCCTGGGGACAGTTTCCAACCTAACTCAACCTTTCAGAGGTTCTTCAAGTTTCATTTACTCCTCAGACTAGCACTGCTTTTGCCTTCTTTGAACTTAGATGTGGGAGCAGCTGGTTTTGATCACAGAACTTGCAAGACAATAAACTTTTCAGAGCAGGAGAAGAAAGACAGTTTCGCTGTTGTTGTTTCCTGCTTTCTGTCTTAGTAGGGCGCTCAGCACATAACTGGCTTGCCCTCCTGCAGAAGCACCTGACATTTCAGATGTCTGATGGTTTGTGTCCATCTTGATTTCAGAATCTATGCTGTTTCTCTGTGAAGAAAATCCTTCTCTTCTAACCAAACACAGCTGGTCCCTAGAGGGAGGAGACGTAGCTCCTGTACTGTGACCTGGAGCAAAGGAAACCCCTTTTGGGTCTGTTTCTTCACCCATTATGTAAAATGAAAAAGTCAAACTAGATGATCACTGAGTCCTTTTCAGCCTTAAAAGTCCAAGGCTCGTACTTGTAAGTGAAGAAAGGAAGAAAAAGGACAGGATGGTGGATGTCTACATTCCACAGAATTGTATGCCAGCCATGTACCCAAGGCCGGTCTCTAGTGTCGGTTAAATCTTTCCCTTTCTAGCCTCTATTCTCAAACCCTCTATCCAGAGTGCAGGGCATCTGACTAGGTTTAGGGAGCATGTGCTGAACTTGATGCCGTGGGAGGAGAGACCGAGTACCGCAGGTTGTCCCCTGACCTCCATGGGCATGCGTGGCATGCATTCTCCCCTCCTCCTTACCAAAGTAATGTAGTTTTTAGAAGTTTAGGGAAACTTACCTATTCTTTTAGTACATCCGAGAGAGAGCTACCTGGAAAAACACAGTCCACCTCAGTAGATTGACTACCTAATAAGACTAACAGTATTTTTGTAATGGCCTTTTGTCTCTGCCATGTAGATCTTCTGGAAAGTTGCTACTTGGCTTGCCTGGTGTGGCTATGGACAGTAGTGAGCACTCTGTGGTTACTTGGAGTAGCTGCATTGTGGTGGCTGGCGCTGAATGGCTGTGTGTGTCTTAGTGTTATACTGTGAAGCTGGTGTTCTGTATGCAGCTTTGTGTGGCTACTAATGTGCTTCCGGCTCTGCAGGCTCACAGTGCACAGGGCTCTTCAGCACTACAGTGCTGGGTGGCTCCTCCAGCGCTCCGAATCTTCAGGACTACGCCCGCAGCCATGGCAAAAAGCTCCCGCCTGCCAGTCTAAAGCACCGAGATGGTACGTGGGCGGGTTTTGGGGGGCAGCTCTCTCTCTCTCTCTCTCAGCTCAAGAACTATTCATGCTTAAGATGGCTCTGGCCATGGCCTTATACCAAGCTTTCTTCATGGATAATAGATGGGAGAAGGAGCCAGGACCCCTCCTCTCCTCCATCCGCATTCCCTCTCACCATACAAATACTACTTACTTATGCTTATCCCTTCATAATCTCCCACACACAGCCTGGCTGCATCAATTTGTACTCTTTCCTGGATTCTGGCCTGTAGGGTGAGGACGGAGAGGACGATCCATGGTCAGGAGGAGTGCAGTGGGGTAGTGGTTAAGTTCAGGAAACCAGGATCAGGGATGTGGAGGCTGTTTAGCTAAAGTGAAAAGATGGTATGGAAAGATCTTGGGGGAAGGGAAGAAAGTCTCCATACAGGCTTTATTTCCAAATGGCTAGGAAGTGAACATGGTGGCAAAATTAGGGTTGTTTTGTGGAACCATGTTGTGGTAGGAGGTGACACCAACTACTGAGAGATTACAGCCAAGGAAGTAAATGGAATGTTATTGTCAGGATCCCAGGGCCGGGGATGGGACCAGATCACACAACAAGGTCAAGACCGAGTACACAGTGGGCAGGTTCCAGAGCCGAGGGCGGGCACAGGGGTGGGTATAATCCCCGTGATGTCTTTTCTCCCCAGAGCTCTTGTTTGTCCCGGCCGTAAAACGATTTTCTGTGTCGTTTGCAAAGCATCCGACTAACGGTACGTTTGCTTCTGACTCAGCACCATTTCTCCTCCTCATGTCACCTCCAGACACTTAACCCTGAGTTCTGACACTGACTTTGCCTCTCCTTCCACTATATGGGCACCCTGCTCTCTCTGAATGAGCCCTTACTAAGTGTCCCTCCTGGGACATTTCCCTTGTGACAGCTGTAGCTGCGGCTGTCACCTGGATAGGCTGACCTATCCCTGTGGCAACTCAGGGTCTGATTTCCATAATCACCATCATCACCATTCCATGACTTTGTCAGCATCACCACCTAAACATCAGTCACAACTCCCCTTTCCTATCACATGACTGCCAGGCTGTGTGCAGACATACCAGGTTCTCCTTTTAGCCGAGAATAGCATCGCCTAGACAGGGCTCATTCTTTCCCTGCTGTCTCGGTTTATGTAATTTTGATCTCCTGTTTTACTCTCCAACTCTTGATGGGGTGGATGCAGAGTGTGTTCTTCTTTTGGACCAATGTTGCAGTCACTTATTAGGGCCTTGGTTTGGACATGTGACTTCCCATCTCCATATCTCTGTCTCCTGCCATTTTGTGTACTTTGTGTGGCTCTTATGTTCCTGACATCTGCTTTATGTTTTACTAACCTAGTGCTTGAGTCTAGAAAACAGGAGCCCAGATTGCTTTGGGATGAGAGAGGGCATGAGGTGGGGTGGGGGGATAGGAGGTGTTAGGTAAGGAGAAAGGACTGTACCTTGGATTTCTTTATTTTTTTTTTCTTTTTTCCTCTTTGGCTGAGTGGTCAGTGCTGGAAATTGAACTCTGGTGTTTGTGTGTACCAGCCATATGCTCTGCACTGAGCTAGGTCCCAGGCTCTGCATACTGAGTCTTTATTCTTCACAAGGCCAGGTATACCTATCTCAGAGAAGCCAGAAATGAAGGGATGACATAGGAATCCTGGGAGAGCTTAGGAATAATCAATATCTTAAGAATATAGAAGAACTAGGTCTGTGTGCATCACACCATGAAAGGTTAGGGTCTCTTTGTGAGGTGCAGCAAGAGAACCTAAGACCTACCCCCCATTAAACTTTTAGTTTTTTCTCTATGTTGTATCTTGTCCCCCAGGTAAATCCAGTTTTATTAGATATGGTTTTCTACTATTCAAGAGCTGAGATTCAGAAGACGACAACATTATTCTGATTTCCTGTCCCCTCCCCCAATCAGCTGCCTCTCCAGTGGCAAATGTTAGATTTCAGCCTGGTCAGGTCATGCATACCCTCTAGACACTGCTGAAGTCTCTCTCTAGGTCGACCACCCTGTATTCATTCAGTTCATCTCCACCTCCAGGCTCTCTTTTCTTCCTGTGACCAGAGTCCTCATCTGTAGTGACATGTCTGTGCTAACTCATATATAGTCTCACATATCACACTGTCATAGAGGATAACTTGATGCCCAAACCCCAAGCCTGCAACTTGGACTTAGTCTATAATATAGTTAGCAGGATCTTGGGCCCCTGAAATAAGACCTAAATCACCTAGCTCCTAGTTTCTTTGGGTGCCATGAGAGAAAAACCTAAGTTCATAAAACAGATCCTCAAGCCTGTATATATCTCCAGTTCTCTGAAGCCTTGGTTGGCAGACTCAGCAGCTGAAGAAGCAAGCATTACATTTGCCATAAGGAGGAAAGGAAGAAAGACCTGGACAATTGAGGTATAGCACAGGAGAGCAGCTCTGACACCTTGCATACTTCCCCAGGGTTCTTTTAGCCTCCTTGTTTCTCTTGTATTTGAGCTAGGAGGTTAATATGCTTACAAAGCAGGACCTGGGACCTACCTGTTGCAATGGGAAATTTGGAACTATTGTAGTTAACAAAGAAGATCATCTTTATGTAATTTAGCCCTTAAGAAAACATGAGCGCTCTGTCCCAAGGCCAACGTCTTGCTTTACTGATGTAGCAATTCCAGAGCAGTTGTTCTATCTACAGTGCTTATGGCAGATTCTTTACAACCGTGTGCCAGCTACTACCCAATATCACCATCTCCTTGCATGATGTCTGGCTTTGACACAGCAACTGAAAAAATGAACCAACAGCTCCCTCTACCACCTGCAAACTAGACTTAGCTTTGGAAAAGAGACAAGGCAATGCTATCTCCATACTTTGATGCAAGAGCAGTCCCTAGTATATCCCTGCTTCTGTTCCTTTGACGACAACCAGCACACGAGTGTGGCACATCACTAAACTATATGCTGAACTCACCACAGCAAATTAATCTAGTAGGAAAGAGATAGAGGTTCATCCCCATCCAGAGTGTCTGAGTGTCCAATGGATTTGTCAGGCTCTTTATGATCTATTGTCCCATACATCTGTGTGACCATTGGTAAAGTCAAGACTCACTATACCAGTCCAGGAAAAACTAAAAACCAAGCTCTTCAGAAGCTGTGGTGTCATGGGACGAGCAGGTGGGAGATCCTGCAGCCATCTTCACCTGCTTTTCCTGTATCAAGCCCTTGCTCATCTTCATCCCCATATATTTCCTCCAAGATCTCCTGCTGCTGTTTCTCTTATACCCCTTGTCACATGCCTTGTGATGCCTCCAACCATTTTGCTGCTGAATCCCAGGCATCCACAGAACGTGCCAAGTGACTAAAACAATGAGGGACTCCAAACCAAAGCTCTTCCACACACCAGCTGAACAGAGAGCAGTTAGATCATCTGTGGAAAGAAAACAAAATTATCTAACTTTGGCCCCAGTGAGGGATATATCACCACCATCACCCATATTCTGAGACTAAGTGTTTATTTGTACAAGAGTAAGGTAAAGGGCAGTTAGTCATATTTGTATTGTAAAGCGCAGAGTCTGATCTTATTTTTACCTGCACTGTTTCAATGGCATTCTAGTCCTGGCTTCCTGCCAGCATTTCCTGCCAGCCACCCGGCACCAGTCCTGACTGTGGCATCTTAGAATCTGCATCGCAGCGGGCCTTAGCCTTCTGGGATGTTTTCAGTTTTGGAGTTACCTTGACATCTAATATCATTTTAACCTTCTTCTCTAAGTGACTTTGAATCTCTTCATCTCTGTCCCAATGTTATAAATCCATTTGTCTGAGAAGTAGTGGGCCCCAAGGTTTTTCTAAGGTAGATGAGAGATGCTGAGCTCTAATGAAGGTTCCCAGCTTCTGCAGTATCCAGAAGGCTATTCCTGCTCCTCCAGTACCGATTGAATTGTGCTCAAGGAGAAAGGCCAGGGCCCGGGGGTCTCGTCAGTGGCTTCTCTGAGTCTCACTGTGTGGTACCAGTACTCTTCTTCCAAGTAAGGGTGGCCATCACTCTGACCGGCTCTCCTTCTTCCTTAGCTTACCTTGGGTCTAAGTGACCCCCTCTCCAGTGATGCTGCATCAGTCAGTGCCACCCCCCATCCCGGGTCTGTCCTTCTTCTCCTTGTCTTTCTGCTTCCTATCGTGGTCCCTCTGTCCCTGCAGAGCTGCTGGATGACCAGCACCCTGTGGTCCGGTTGCTGCGCACTTTTTCCTCTGACTGCCCAAGGGGCTGGCCAGTTTCCTTGGACGCCACGCTGGCGCACCACCTGCACCAGTGCTCCTACCACCTGCGCCTCTTCCGGAACTGGCTGCGCTCAGGCCAGGATGACCCCGAGTGCCTCTACGGTACCCCCTGCCACAGGCTGGCTGCCGCCACTACCCTGGCTGGGACTGATTGCTTTGCTTATTGCTTATTTCTGGCTGGAGAGCCTACTAGTCCCTGAGGTTATGTGATCTGCATTAGTTGCTTGACTGGGGTTGGGGCCAGGCTGCCTGGTAGCTGTAGCGTGGGCTGCTCATCTCCCTTCTAGTCTCCTTCCTCACTCCCCTAATGTTACCCATTCTGTTCAGCATAGGCATAATCTCTTACTCTGGAATCTGGTGTTTTGTTTTTATTTATTTTGTTAATGTGTTCTTATCTCTCTAATCTTCTATTACTGTCATCTTCAAGTCCAAACATTTTTCTAACCACCCTGATGAGCTAGAGACTCCTCTGCCCTCCTGCCACTAGATTATAAGGGGGAACCAAGGCATAGGCACAGGGCATCAACTAAACATCAGACAAAGCTGGAGGTTAGAGGATGATTAGGTCTGGTTATATTGAGCTAGGACAGAGTCATTGGTGCAGAGGCTCAGGCTTCTGTAGGCAGTGCCTCCCTCCCTGTTCTTCGTTCCTTTGAGGAGAAGAAACATTGGAACGATGTGGGACTGAGACTGCTTAGGACGTGTTCTTGATTCTTCAGTGGGAACGTTTTCTCCATTAACAGTCCTAGGAGTATGGTTATTTATTGGTGTTTGTTTACCTTTGACCCTACTTGGAGACCTGTATTATATGGTATTGGGGGTGGAGGTTGTCTCATTTTCTTGTTGGAAGAGAGAAAACCTAGCGAGCCCAGGATGTTACAGGTAGAGCATAAGGAAAAAGCTTTGATGTGATGGAAATGACCAAGAAAGAACTTCCATCCCCCACCCTGTTCATGCATGTGGTTTTCCTCAGCTGAGCTTCATGTATTGCATGCTCTCCAGTTTGCACCCCAGTATTCAAGCCCTTCTACCCACGTCCTAAATTTGCATGAACCTCTCCCAGATTCCATGCCCTTTTCTTTAATCTGTTTTTTTCTTCATGATACCTGAGATCTGCTGTTCCTTCCAAGCTCCATGACCCACTGCCTCATGTTAGATGTACAGTTTCAACCCCTTCCCCCTGATCCCTGTTTATTCTCCCAGAAAGTACAAGAGCATTAGTGCTCATTAGTCCACAGTCACTGTGTACTCTCCATAGGCAAGGTGATTCTATCACCCGGAGGCTTAACAGGCAGACATTTTAGGAAAATTGGAGATGAGATAGACTTCCTGAAACCTTGGATACCCCACACTCCAAAAGCCTCAAACTCTTCTGATGGCCCTCGGGGACTCTCCGTCCTTCCTGGACCAATGGAGTCTATCTGGTGAGAATAACGTTGACTCTGTTCATCTCTTTTCAAACAGGATTTGAAGGGTGCTCCATGGTACCTACCATCTACCCCTTGGAAACACTACATAATGCCCTTTCCTTGCGTCAAGTGAGTGAATTCTTGACTAAAGTCTGCCAGCGCCATACTGATGCTCATGCACAGGCATCTGCAGGTAGGGAAGTTCTGTTTGTATCTCTAGCTTTACCTCCATACCTATACTTTGTACAGTATGAGAGATTACCGAATTTAAAGTGTGTGGTGGGGGTCAGCAGTTAAGAGTGCTTGCTGCTCTTGCAGAAAGAACTCTCTGCAGCAACCACAGTCACCAGGGATCTTCCTGCCTCCATGGGCCCTGAAACACAGACGCACATACACACACACACATGAGTAAAGACCAAGTAAAACAAATTGAACCATGTGGCAGCCATGAGCTCAAATGGATCTTGAATCCTCAATTCACTGAAAGTTAACTGCCCTGTTAAAAAGAAATGCTTGGGGCTGGAGAGATGGCTCAGTGGTTAAGAGCACTGACTGCTCTTCCAGAGGTCCTGAGTTCGATTCCCAGCATCTACATGGCAGCTCATAACTGTCTGTAATTCCAGCTTCCAGTTCCAGGCAAACACCAAGGCAAATAAATAAAAATACATAAATAAAAGTTTTTTTTAAAAAAAAAAAAGAAGAAGAAGAAGAAGAAGAAGAAGAAGAAGAAGAAGAAGAAGAAGAAGAAATGCTTCATGAGTGACACCAGTGAAGTGAGGAGAGCTGAGTCAGAATCCGTGTTGCTTTTGGTTTTTTTTTTTGTTTGTTTTTGTTTTGTTTTTTGTTTTTTGTCAGCTTGACAGAGCTAGGGTCATCTGGGAAGAGGGAACCTCAACTGAGAAAAACGTTTCCCTCTGGTTGGCCAGTAGGCAAGTCTGTTGGGCATTTTCTTGATTTGTGATTGATGTGGGAGGGTCCAGCTCACATGGGCAGCACCACTTGAGGAAGGTGGTCCTAGGAGGTATGAGATGAGTATCTAAGGGGTGGAGAGATGGCTCAGTGGTTAAGAACACTTGTTGTTTTGCAGAGGACTTGGGTTCTGTTCTCAGCATCCATATGGTTCTCCCAACCATCTAAGACTCCAGTTCGAGAAGTCTGACCCCTTCTTCTGACCTTTACAGGTACCAGACTGGCCTCAAACTCAGAGAGATCTGCCTGCCTCTGCCTCCTGTGTACCAGGATTAAAGGTTTGCGCCATCAGGCTGGCTCAGTGTTTTAAAATCTGAGTTGTTCTGGGGATCGAGCTCAGGTCCTTGTGCTTACTACATAATCTCTCTCTCTCTCTCTCTCTCTCTCTCTCTCTCTCTCTCTCTCTCTCTCTCTCTCTCTCTCTTTCCTGGTGCTGAGGAAAGACCATATATGGGTTTGCCAGGCAAGCATTCTATCACTGAGTTAAATTCACAAGTTCAATTTGAATCTATAAATTTTCCATTGGAAAGAACCTGCATTTTAAGAAAGACCAGGTGATTCTGGAGAAAGAGGGCTTGGAGAATGCATTCCATCTGATAACTGTATTATTTATTTTATGAGTTGGGGAAGGTATATTTGTGCCATGGCACGCATGTCAGTGTTGTAGCGGTCAAACTCTGGTTATCAGGTGGGCAGCATGTGCCTTTAGCCATGAACCACCTCCATCACCTCCCTTGGTACTCCCTGAAATAAAAGAGCCAAAGTTCTTTCCCAGCTCTTTTCTGAAAACAAAACCTGCTTATAAAGCTTAGTGTCAGAGTTAAACTGTGGCACTTGCCTCCCTCCTTCATTCTTAAAGCTTGTGTTTCCCACCCAGCAGCAGTTTGCAGAGAGAATATTATGCAGATAGCACTAATTTTTCTCCTTTGTTTATACCTTGAGGCAGAAGAGCCTCTTGCAGATACACAGTAAACTTTATGAGAAAAATAACTGTGGCTATCGCAGTGCAAGATTGTGTTTTATATAACTTTAATGGAGAATAGATCAAGAGGATGTTTTTTTAAAGAAAATATTTATTTTTGTCTATGTGAATTGGTGTTTTGCTTGCATGTGTAACTGTGTAAGGGTGTCAGGTCTTGGAATTACAGACAGTTGTTAGCTGCCATGTGGATGCTGGGAATCGAACTCAGGCCCTCTGGAAGAACAACAGTCAGTGCTCTTAACCTCTGAGCCATCTCTCCAGCCCGAAGAGGATGGTTTTTAAACTCATCTGGGCTTCATTATAAACCCTTAGAAAACAAACAAACAAACAAAACCCCCTAGCCAGCAGCTAATTATCTTGATTTACTGGCTTCAAGCAGGAAGTCTGATCCTGCCCTGGTCTAAAGGCTCCATGATAGAAGGCTGGTGCTGGCTGGGGTGTCATATTCATGTTGGAGATGTGCCATAGCGTGGGTTATGGCCCTAAGATGTCACTCTTCCTAGTGTGTCAATGGCATAGTTGATGTTGATGAAGACTTTCTGAAGGAGGGCAGAACTGCTTAGCTGTTATTTTTCCATGAAACTTAGGTATAGGAAGGTAAAAATAGTTTGTGAGAAAAAAGAAAAACCATAGTTAGATAATCACAAAGGCATAAAAATGACTTTTAATAGCATGCAATTGGCGCTGTCAAGATAGCTTTGCAGGTAAAGGAACTTGCTATCATGCCTGGTGTGAATTTGATCTCTGGGGCCTACATTGTATGGGAGAACCAGCCCCTTTAAGTTTCCTCCTGACCTTCACCTCACATGCTTTGGATTGTGTCAGCATGCGCGTACACACAAATACCTCAGCAGTTAAGAGAACCTAAGTTTGCTTTGTAGCACACACACATGGCAGTTTACAACCATCTGTAACTCAAGTTCTGTGGAATCAAAGCCTTTTAAAAGTCTCTTCAGGCACTAAGCATGCCCATGGTGCACAGAGATGCATGCAGGCATAACGCTGTACACATAAAATTAAATTTAAAAAGTTAGAGAGCAGTCTAAGAGCACATTTGTCATCAACCTCTGACCTCCACATGAGTGCATATTCACAAACATACAAACATTCATACTTATGTACACACACACAACCCTGAGGGAAAAAAATAGCACCTCTTCCCAAGGTGATTTATAAGTTTAATATGATTCAATAAAATTACAAATCAATTATGAAATTTTTACTGAAAAATTAGGAAAAACTAAGTTAAAAAAGAAGAGAAAAGCAAAGTCGGGGATAGAGACGTAGTTGGTTGGTGCAGTGCTCTCCTAGCAGGGATGAAGCCCTAGGTTTGATCTCCAGGACTGCATAGAAATGGGCCTGCTGCTTGTTCTAGTTAGGGTTACTACTGCTATGATGAGACACCATGACCAAGTAAGTTAGAGAAAAAGGGTTTATTTGGCTTACACGTCTACATCATAGTCTATCACTGAAGGAAATCAGGGCAGGAACTCAAACAGGCAGGAATCTGGAGGCAGGAGCTGATATAGAGACCACGGAGGAGTGCTGCTTACTGGTTTGCTCCCCACGATTTGCCCAGCCTTTTTTATAGAACCCGGGACCACCAGCCCAGAGTGGCCCCATCCACAGTGAACTGGGCGCTCCCCTATCAATCACTAATTAAGAAAATGCCCTACACACTTGCCTACAGCCATATCTTATAGAGGCATTTTCTCAACACCCCTGGCTGTCCTGGAACTTGCTTTGTAGACTAGGCTGCCCTCTGATTCACAGATTCTCCTGCCTCTGCCTCTCAAGTGCTGGGCTTAAAAACACACAGGCATGTGTACACACACACATGCACACATACAGGAAAACTGTTAACTTTTCTCCAGTACTCCAGGAAGTAGTCAGAGGCTCATGGGCAGGAGTGGAGCTACCTTAAGTAAGAGGTATCCTGGAGACTGGGCTGTAGCTAAGTGGTAAAGTACATGTCTAATATGTGGGTCCCTAGCAGCACACACAGAACTGACGGATTATTAATTTAAACAATTAAATGGTAACCTAAAATGGATTGACCGACCAGGTTTGCAGCTCTTTTGTTGTTCTTGCTCCCTTTCCACCCCCTAGTTTGGTCACTTTGTTTGTTTGTTGTTGTTGTTTTAATTATAGGGGAGCTGGGGGTTATATGCACCAGATCCCCTGGAGCTGGAGGTACAGGTGGCTGAGGTGGCTGTGAGCCATCTGATCTCTGTGCTGGGAATAGAACCTGGGTTTGAAGAACAGCAAGAGTTCTTAATTGCCAAGCCATCTCTTCAGCCCTGGTGGTAATTTTAAAGATGACAGCCCCTGCTCTCCATGAGGGATCATGGTTTCTGATTCCAGAGAGGCACAGCAAGCAGATTTTAGTTCAAAGGAAAAGACAAAGAGGAATAAAACATACTTAGAAAAGTAATAGACAAAACCTTTTTCAAATTTAATAAAAGACTTGAATTTTTACTTCCAAATAGTTTAACCAGTTCCAACAGGATATGTACAAAGTGATCCACACCAATATTCAGATTGTCAAAAGACAGAAATGCAGAAAATGTTTGTTTTTTTTTCTTTGTTTTGAGATAGGGACACTCTGTAGTCCTGGCTGTCCTGGAATTCACAGAGATCCTCTAGTCTCTGCCTCTTGTAAAGGCACAAGCCACCACACCTGGCAGAAGACAGAACATTTTGAAGGCAGCAAGAGAGAATCAAGTTTCTTTTGCAAAGCAACTTCAGAACTATTTTTTTTCCATTGTCTGTGTGGCACCTGAGGCCCCACGACGCACATGTAGAAGGCAGAGGACAGCTTGCAGAGATCCAGCCTTTCCTTTACCGTGAGGGGCCTCAGTTCTGGCAGCCGGCATCTGAGCCATCATCTACATTTTAGAAAATATATTTGATACCATATTTTCTTTCATGTAGATTTGAAAAATGTGTATGTTTGATATGAATGCAGAAAGGTGACTGTTCGCTGGAAAGTGGAGCACTGAGGGAGATGACAGTAGTGGGGGCACATGAGAGGGGACAGAGTTTAATGATGCATGTGAGAAGGCCACAGTTAGACCCAGTATTTTGTATGCAAACTAATAGTTGTCTATCTGAAAAGAATCATAATATAAGGTTTAAAAAATGATAAGGGTTTGGGTCAAGATTTCTAGGGAATGTTTCTTTTCAGTCAGAGGGAGGGTCAAGTGACCTTGACTTAGGGTGAGAGCCTTTGAGCATGCCTGGATTCTTCACCCTGTGCCTTTTAGTCACGGCTTCTCTCCCCTCCACCCTCACAGCCCTCTTTGACTCCATGCACACCACCCAGTCCTCAGATAGCCCGTTCTCCCCGCCCCGTAATCTTCATTCACCGCCCCTGCAACTCCGGCAGCGCTCTGAGAAGCCACCGTGGTGTAAGTAAACCTGTTTTAGTTGCCTGATCAAAAACCCAGAGGGATGGAGGGGATGGTGGATAAGAGCCCTATCCCATGAGAGTTAGAAAGACTAGGAGTGGGGCTGAGGAGTGGCTCAGCACCTTCAGCAGTAAGCAGCATGTAATGTTCTTCCAAAGGACCCAGGTTGGATTCCCAGCACATGCATCATGTGGCTCACAACTGTCTGTAACTTCAGTGCAAAGGGAATCTGACACCTCTGGCTTCTATAGACACCTGTACATTTGTGGACACACACACACACACACACACACACACACACACACACACACACGTATGCACGCATGCACAATTAAAAATAATAAAAATAGTTCTTAAAAATATAAAAAATGCCATGAGTTGATCGGTACTGTGGTTCATTGAGGAGGCAGAGGCAGGACTGGGAGTTCTAGGCCAGCCTGAGCTACATAGCAAGATCTTTTTTTTTTTAAATATATCTATTTATTTATTTATTATGTATACAGTATACAGAAGAGAATACCAGATATCATCATAGATGGTTGTGAGCCACCATGTGGTTGCTGGGAATTGAACTCAGGACCTCTGGAAGAGCAGTCAGTGCTCTTAACCTATGAGCCATCTCTCCAGCCCCAGCAAGATATATCTTTAAGGGGGGAAAAAAGGGGCTGGGAAGTGGTGGGGCATGCCTTTATCCCAGCACTTAGGAGGCAGAGGCAGGTGGATCTCTGTGAGTTCCAGGACAGCCAGAACTGTTACACAGAGAGACTCTGTCTCAAACAAAACAAAACAAAACAAAACAAAACAAAGCTAGGAATACCAATCAGGGAGGCAGTCACCTATGCTATTTCTACGCTAAAGGAAAAAGTCCGTTTTCCTCAGTCCTCCAGACCCACTGAACAGTGATCCGAATCTCTTATCCAAAAAAAGGTCAAGACTTTTTTTTTTTTTTAAGATTTATTTATTATGTATACAGTGTTCTGCCTGCAGGCTAGAAGAGGGCACCAGATCCCATTGTAGGTGGTTGTGAGCCACCATGTGGTTGCTGGGCTCGAACTCAGGACTTTTGGAAGAGCAGTCTCTCCAGCCCAGGTCGAGACTCTTTACCTGACTACTGTGGTCTCTCTACAGCATTCCTTGCTGATGTTAACTAGGAGACATCTTAAATATGTAGAAATACATAGAAAAGTTAAGAGCAAGAAACAACTCACTTGGTACAAGCTGTAGTTCATGGAGGCAGAGGCTGACTCCAGGGCTGAAATGCAAAGTCCACTTCACTCTGTCCATGAAGGCCTTGTGAGGTCTCAGTCACCCTGCAGGCCTGCAGGGTGATAAGGGAAGGGTCTGTTCCTCACTGGTGCCTGCAGCACTGGTGTCTCCCTCAAGCCCTAATAATTCCTGCAGCCCACTGTTCCTGTTGTTCCCAAGAACAGTGACAGGCTAAAGACAGCAAAGACAGGGGAAGCAGTCCCCCATCAGGGGGTGGCAGGGGGCAGACACCCCAGGAGGGTCACAGGAGCAACAGGCTCAGTGGCTCCTTCTATTTGTCATTCTCTCCTAGCGTCCACATCTATAGGTTTCCTTTATCATTTTCTAGCTCTACCAGAACTTGCCAGGTAGCGCAGGCTGACCTTGACCTTGAACTTTAGTGCTCCTGAGTGCTACAGTTGCAGGTGTGAGCCACCATGTCTCACTCCTAATTTATAGTTTTTCTACATCTTCTTGCTTCCTTACAAGAAATAAGGAAGGACATCTCTTGCTCCATAAATACATAGATTACTTTAATGAATGATTCTTCTTTCAAAAAGACAAGGAATTATTCCTTTTTAAAATATATATATATATATATATATATTTACACACACACACACACACACACACACACACACACACACACAGTCTCCTGTAGCCCAGGCTGCCTTTTGACTGAGGATGACCTTGAACTTCTAACCTACTGAGATTATAGGTATGCACCATCATTCCTGAGTTATATAGTGCTCCAGGGGCTTTGTGCATAATAGGTTGGCACTATTGCTGAGCCTCACCCCTAGTCCCCTCTACTGGGAACCTTTCAACAGAATATTCTCCTCATCTCCCCTTTTCCTAACCATATCTTTACATGAAACCTATAAAATTAGAAACTATGGAGGTGGAACCTGGTAATAGTATCTAAGTATTCCCCACACTTTTAATAATTGTGAACCATTGGGACAGAATGTTCATATGCATCCAGAGTATGAAGGAGGAACCATAGAAATTTGGAGTTGGGATTAGAATGTTTGTGAGGAGCTAGATGAAGTAGGCCTTATTCTCCTGACTTTTAATGAGCTTTAGTATGATTTCTGTAGTCTCCATCAGGCTAGTGTGACAGCTCCTGAGTGGAGCAAGTTCATATGTCTGCCACATTTAGGAAGAATTCAGACCCTCTCTCTCCAAATCATAAGCCGCAAAGCAGATGTATTCTAGCATTTAATGTACGCATGGGCAGAGCCCCCTCTTTTGGCCCCCTTGACTTAACCTCCTAATTTTGCTTTATAGACAGCAGTGGCCCTTCCAGCACAGTGTCCAGCGCTGGCCCTTCCTCTCCTACTGTAGTGGATGGAAACTCACATTTTGGCTTCAGTGATCAGTCTTCTGTAAACACACATATGACCGAAGTAAACCAAGGCCTTGGGTTGCTCCAGGAGACTCCTGGAGATGGAACACAAGAGCTCCCTGTAGAAAGACAGCAAGAGCTTGTTGAGCCAAATCAGTCCCCTCAAGAACCACCTGTGGAAACCAGCCCTCTAGGAGGTCAGAATGTCCACGACGTCAGCCAGACATACCAGGAGGTTCCATCTACCACTCAGACATGCCATGACATCCTTGAGGAGGTTGGCCAGCCTAACCAAGAGGTTCCTGACATCAGCCAGCTGTTCCTGAAGAGCCATGATGCTGCTACCAACACATGTCAGCCAGGCCAAAAGGCCAGCCAACTGTCTCAGAAAGTTTATGAGGAAGTTTGCCAGATTTATCAAGACAACCCTAAGGGGAGTAACCAACTAGGTCAGGAGGTCCCAGTGGCCCACGAATTCCCTGTAAGCCTTGGTAGCATGGTCCAGGAAACCTTTATGGAAATTGACAAGCCAACCCAAAAGATCCCTGAAAAGATCAGCCTGCCATGCCAGGAGTTCTCTGTGGAGGTTGGCATACTGGCTCAGGAGGTCCCTGCCATCACCGAGTTGTCTCAAGATATCTCTGACGCTAACAAACCATCCCAAGAGCTCACTGAGGATGCTGGTCTGCAGGTTCAGGAGGTCTCTGAGGAGACTGATCAGAACTCCAGGGTGGTCCCTGAGGTAGCTGGTGAGCTGCCTAGTGAGGATATCTCCCAAGGCCAGGGTCTGTCTAGTGATGAAAACACAGAAAGCCAGTCTCTGGCCCATGACCAGCACTCATCCCTCCCACCAGCAATGTGTAATTAGTCGCTTTCTCATTGGTGTTACTCTACCAGCCATTTGAGCCAGTAGCCTTTCTGTTGGCTAACACACTAGCCAGAGCAAAGCCTGGGCTCACACCAGGGTGTCTGAGGAAGCAGGTCTTTTGGCATGAATCATACTTCCAGCAGAGCCTATGTCTAAGGAAGAGCCACTTTATGTTCAGAGCAGCTATTAGCTCTTCACTTAGCCATGGGTAGGAAATCATAGATTGTTCACAGAAATGCCACTGAGGGGCCAACAAATATAAAATGGGAGGGCGGCAGCAGGCTCTCTATGTGTTGAAGGAAATACTGACAACTTCTTAAGGTACCCTCAGATCATATGTACATCCAAGGAAGCTATTGTCTTCACCATCACAGGCAGGCCCAGGATAGCCACCTGAAAGGTCTGCAAAATAGAGTTCCTTTCTCACAGACATTTGTCAAGGCCACTCATGGTTTAGACTGGGCTTATGGGTGTTTGCATAGAATTGCCAAATGTTCCCTCTGCCCTAGTCCTGCTCCTCTGGACAGCGACTCCAGAGAAAGGGAGCTGGTGGGCTGCTATACAACTTCAGAGTGACTGGGAGATTTGGATTAATCTATGAAGCCAGGCCTCCTTTTGTTGTGAGGCTATTGGGCTTAGAAGATGCTGTAGTAAAGAATCAAGTTATATTTTAAGCAATTAGCAGAGATCAATGTTGTACAGACATGAGCAAAGATTTAATATATATATATTATATATATATATAAACATATATATTTCTGTAGTTTGCCAGGGACAGACTGGCCAAAGATCAAACACTCCAGGGTCCCCAAGAGGTTTGTCCTTATATCATGTCTCTTTAGGACCGTATGTGATTATGAAGCTTTTCCCAAAGATCAGGGATGGGAGTGGGTGTGGGTGAGGCAGTCATTGGAGTCAGGGGCGGGACATGATGAGTGCTCAATAAATACGATATGAGAACACTGGGGTGGTAACGCCTTTTTGAACTCCATAATGAATACGTAAGCCAATTGTGTCTGTGACTGAATCAATCAAAACCTATTGTAGTTAAGCAGGGATTGGATAGCTGAGTTGGTAGGGTGGATGCTTGGTATCCAACAGCTTCTGTTCCCAGCATCTAAATCCCTGTATCGGTCAGTCTACCTACCATCCCCCATCCCCAATGTTTTTAATGAGCAGAGTGTTGAGCAGTGTGATTGGAAAGAGATTTGAGCTGTGAAACAGCAAAGGCCACCACCTACCTTCTCACTGGCTCTCAAGAAACACACACTAATGTCTTACTCCAGTGCCTTGGAGGGGGTATGACATGGAGAGGTGATGCCTGGTCCTTGCCTCATAGACATCTTTACAATGAGAAAGCTCAGGACACTGAGAGAACTAGAATGTCCCATTTCCATATATATATTTGTAACCTGAGCACTCATGACATATCTAAGACTATTAGAGGGTTTTACTTAGGGTGAGGGGAGATAAATCTAGCTTTCACCTATTGAACGTAAGTAAAAGGCTCAGTTTTCTGGGGAAATACAGTGACTGCTTTTGACCCCATAGAGTGCAGATCCCATCCCCTAAACCAAGTGTATATGCCCACATTTTTAAAAACCATTTTCAGATTGTTTTATGTGTTTGTTTTTTAAATTTTTATTTTATGTGTGTGGTGGGTGTTTTGCTTGTATGCATGCCTGGTGCCCACAGAGGCCAAAAAAGGGGGTTGAAGTCACTGGAACTGGAGTTTTAGAGAATTGTAAGGTGCTATGTGGGTGCTGGCGATATGTTTCAGTTCTCTAGAAGAACAGCCAGTGTTCTTAAACCACTAAGACACCTCTCCAGACTCTTGGGATTTTTTGTTTCATTTTGGCTTTGTTTCTTGAAACAAGGGCTGACTCACTATGATAGCTCAGACTATCCTCAAGCTCCTGATTCTCCTACCTCTCCCCCAGTGTTGGGATCACAGACATAGTCCATAATGCCCTGCTTCTTCACAGAAAGATCTAGTTCCCACATCTCTTTTCACCCATGCTGTAATCTCTGGCTCCCTGGATCCTGAGATGAGTCTGAATAATCAAGAGTCTTCTGAGATAAATGATAATGCTGACTGAAGCAGAGACAGAGAGATAGAAACCAGGACAACTAAGTAACATATGGAGTCTGGAAAAGCCTAAGCAGCACCACACCATCTGCAATGAACTTGATTTATTGTTAGACTTGAAGGTGGTTCTGTTACAGCAGCTGGGAACTGTAGCAAGGAAGTGTGGGAGGAGCAGAGCACAGCGGGGGAAGGGGAGCTAGGAAGAAGATGGGGTGTGTTCCTTTTGATTTCCCATTGGCTTGGCAAAGAGAGCCAGCCTTGGGGACTACCAGCATCTAGGTTTCTCAGTCCAGCAGGGTCTAGCAGGGCTGCTCACTGGCTTGCTTGGGGCGAGGTCCTGTTCTGTCTTGGAGTGCACAGCCTGTCTGGACTTCACACTGGAAGAGCTAAGCTATAGCTCCATTTCTTCTCTTCATTCCCCTCCTCTCCCATTTCCCAGAACCTCTGTCCAAGAGTTTGGGCTTAGACGGGCAGCCAAGGTTCCCATTTCAGCTGCAGGATGGTGGAGGATTGGAATGTTGGGGAGTCACACAGGGCTAAAATGTCAGATGTAGGGGTGTCAGGCAGTGGCTTATTTTTAACCCATAACACACCAGGCCATAGCAGATGACCACATGCAGAGAAGCCAAGCACGGGATGAGAAGAGGATCAGGACTGTTGGAATGGGCTAGGTCAAGGCTAAATGATCCGGGAGATCGGAGGGATTGGGGTTGGAGCTTTCCATGCCCTTTGTGTTGCCCAGGTGGCCTGGTCTGCCTGGGCACAGCCCTAGGTCATAAATGGTATGAAGGTGGGGCTGGGAGATGAGATCCTTTTTCCTCTCCCTAGTTCTTGGTCTAAAGAGCTTCAAGTTTTGGATTGAGACATTCAGATACTGAGGGAAGCAATAAGACAATATAGTAGCCACCTGGCCCCAGGTCCCTGCTAAAACCCAGATGCTGGTGGCTAGGGCATGGGAGATGGAGGAAAGGGCGCAACTCTGGGTATCTTACTAATAGTAGCCTTCCCTACATCATACAAATTATTGGCAATCCTCTCTGGCATGCCAAATAAATAATGAGGTTGGGGGGTGTTAATCTCCCTCCATGAGGGAGGAGTGTGCTCCCTGAAACCCATGCTCCTCATCCAAGCCCAGCATTTGGCAGTGCTAGGAGTGGGTTTCAGGCATCAGGTGACCTTTCATAATTTTGTATCCCCCATTACCTTTGGTTTGGGGGAGGACAGTATCTCCCACTTAGCCCAAGTCCTCAGACATGACCTTGCCCCCTACCCAGCTCCATTTCTCAACCCCAAAGGACTCAGCAGTAGCCATTCTCTAATGAGCTGTAGGAGTGGATCCTTGGGGAAGGGAGGGTGGGTCTATTCAGAACTCAATCTTGCAGGCTGGAAAGGACTCGTCCTGCATCACCACAGTGCTGCTGCTAGCCAGGACCAGGACGTTCAGTTGCTGCTGTTGCTCATGCGTCTGCTGGTACCACTCACGAGTCACCTCTGTGTCGTGGGTGGGGATCAGAGTCACCTAAAAGGAAGAAAACATGCCTGGGGTGGGCATGAGAAGGAAAGACAAGAAGGGGAACGGACCTGATGGTCTCCTAAATGGACCTGCTGCCCACAGGAAGGGCCTGTCCTTTGGTGAATAGGGGCTGTCCTACGGTGCTTCTCATAGAGCCCTAACCAGAACCCTTCCTTTGTGTCTCCTGCTACTCACCTGAAGGTTCTCCCCCCACTGAGCCTTGCCTTCCAGCAGGGCATCCAGCACAGCCCGGCTAGGCTCTCCATTGGCAGGGTCATTCCCACTGACCACGTAGTAAGATGCACGCACTCGGCGGAAGAAGTCCAGATCGGCCGTCTTGCCACTGCAGTGATTTGGAATATAGGCAAGATCCACATACACAGGAGGGCCGGAGCCACCCTTGGAGCCCAGGGCTGCTGCAGAGACAAGCAGGATGCTTTGTAAGAACAGAACCCAGTGGCAGTAGTGCACCCCTTTAATCCCAGCACTTGGAGGCAGAGGCAGGCGAATCTCTGTGTCCCAGGACAACCTGGTCTACAGAGTGAGTTCCAGGACACACACAGGATAAGACTACACAGAGAAACCCTATCTTTAAAAAATAGAAAAAGAAAAAAGAAAGAAAAGAAAAATTGGTGCCTGCCCTCCCACTTGCTTGAGCAGCTGGGCCTTTTAGCTAGTTTAAGTAGCCCCGATCTATTCCAGCCCACATTGTTCCCATCCCACTTTTCGGATATACTCACTCGATCCTGCCTTGAGTCCATTCACTAAACCTTTGGACATGGGACTGTGTCCATCCTTCTCTTCTGCAGGCAGGACCTGACTTGGAGTGCTGCGTGGTCGGGGCAGGGCCCGAGATGTTCGATCTGCAGGCCCTTTACCAGGGGTAGGTGACCGTTTTCCCCGCACATCCAGCCGCCTTGCAGGAGATGCTGGTTTGGCCCGGCTTGGGGCCCTACGCCCTAGTCGGCCCTGGACTTTGTCCTTTTCTCTTAGTCTCTCAACTCTCCCAGACTCTGAGCTGAGTCCCTCTGGGTCAGCCATACAGACATCCGGTCGGGGAGGAGATGGCCGGGGGTCTGGCTGGGGAACTGGGGGTGGGTCATGGCCAGGCCTGGGGTGGTGAGTTCCGCTAACTCCCCCAGCTTTGTCCACAGGTAAGAAGTCCCCATCTTCGTCTGAGTCGAGGGCTGCCTCGGCTGTGATGGATGGACACTCCTCAGTTTCTGGTGGGACATCCGAATCTGACTGTGAGGAGCCTGAGTCACTGGCGGATGTGGGGGGCGTCTCATCAGCCATGGGGCATGGGCCCCCTGTGGCCCCTGGCCTCCCTGCCCGGCGCCGCCCTCCTTTCCCGGCCAGCCGAGCTTCTTCAGTTGAAAGGTCACTGTCATCTGTGGATGGGGGCAGAGGTGGGTTCAGGAAGGAGGGAGAAAGCTCCCCACAGCGGGGGCGGGGCTCTGTAGCACATCCCTGAGGTCCAGCCTCAACTTCAGGAGAAAGACTGCAGGGTGGCCCCCCAGAGCTCTTCCCAGGAGAGAGAAGTGTGTCCGGCCGGGAGCCCCTCTCTGCTCCCTCGGGCCAGGACCCTCTTTCCCAAGCAGGGCAGGCCTCCTCGGCCTCCTCCTTTTCTGCCTTGGCTGTGGCAAGTCCTGGGGTTTTGGGGCCGGATTCTGTTAGGCCATTGGCTGCATGATCTCCAGAGGGGCTCTGCTTCTTGGTGAGTTCCCCTGAGCACTCCAGACGGCAGGGCAGCGTACCATCATCCATGTCTCCAGGCAGGCTTGGAGCTGGAGCTGGAGCTGGAGCCAAGTCCAGCGTGGGTAAGGGTGCTGGGCTCAGGGGAGCGAGGTCCCAGAGGCTGTGGGCAGCTGGCGCCATTCCTGGGCCCAATTCTCCAGCGCCCTGTTCAGCAGCCTCAAAGCCAGGAGGGAAGCGTTCAGCCACACTGGAAATGACAGGAGTGGTAGCTTCAGAAGAGGACCCTTCAGACAGGGCTGGTGAGGCAGGTCGTGGGAGATTGGAGAGGAGAGGGGCCCCGGGAGAGCTGGGTGACGGGAGTTGGGGTAGTGAAGAATCCAGGCTGGGTGCCTTGGCCACTTCCAGGTACTCATCATGTCGGGTTCTGGTTGGAGTTCCTGGAACCAGGGCCAGTGCTCGGTCTCCAGAGAAAGCAAGGGAGCCACAGGGTGCAGACCGGGGCTCAGCTGGAGAAGGCAGCTGAGGGGGAGCGGGTTGCAGGGAGGAGAAGCCGAAGGCTGAAGCAGGGAAGTCTAGGCTTGGTCGGATAGGTCCTAGCTGTGAGTCAGTTTCAGGCCACATGGAGGGCTGACCCACAGTCGTGGGGTGATGAGGACTTGGGGAGTGGGTCTCTTTCTCTGGCTGTTCCCGAGCCCCCTTTTCCAGGTCTGAGTCACTAGTGCTGTCCTCCCAGTGACCTTGGCGTGACTCTTTTGGGGATGGGGTCCTTCTGTGTGGGCTACAGCTCACCGTGCTTCCATTAAAAGGGGGGCTTGGGTCTTTGCTGGAGGAGATAGGAGCACGGGGCGGCACTGCAGGCGGGTTGAGGCTGGGCTCCACGCTGGGCCCTGGCTCAGGCTCTTGCCTGGGAGGTACAGTGGGTCCTGCCAGAGCTGCGTAACTGAAAGTGTCAGAATGGAGGTTTTTGGGCGAGACAGGAGAGGAAGCCTCCTTCTCTGCAGATGTATCGCGGCCAGAGGCCTCCTCCTTGCTTGAGAGGCTTGGGGGCCAATCCCCAGATGACCCCAGTGGAGGTTCCCGAGTGGGGCAAGCAGGGCCCAGACTGGTAAGCATCATCTGCTCATAGATGTCTGCATACTGAAAGCTTCTCTCGTCAGGATAGGGTGTGGGCTCTCTCTGCTCCGGCTCAGTCTGTTCAGTGTCCCTGGCGATGTGGCTCTCACCAGCCTCTGGGACCTTTGAGCTGCAGGGGCTGCAGTCGGGAGCCCCCGTTCCACCCTCTCCTTCTCTCTCCCCTTCAGCTTTTCGGTAGTCCTTCCCCAGGGGGGAGTATGGTCCACCTTCCAACTCAGCTGCCCCCTCCTGCACTGCAGCCACCACACTGTCATACTCAGCCATGCCCCAGGAGAAGGGCGCAGGAGTATGTGGTTCTGGAGCAGGTGTCGGGGGAGCTGGAGCTGGAGAGAGGGGGGCAGGAGGCAGAGGCCTATCCTTAGGTACCCATGGTGGGATCTCAGCTAGCCACGAAGGGGTGGTAGGTTCAGTCCTGGTGGGTGGAGCTGGCTTAGAGTCTGGGACAGGGCTTTCTTGTCCTGGGGCTGGAGGAACCTTCTGTCCAGTCATGTCAGGTGGGGAGGCTGGAGGAGAGATGATCTCAAAGGGAGAGCGAGGCAGCTTGTCCTCTTCCTCTGGTGGCAGGCCAACGGGCGACTCTGCAAGCCAGCGCTCCACCTCCAGCCCCTTCTGTGGCAGGGGCTCCTGGAAACCCTTGAAGTCTGAGGCCCAGGGACTTCTGGGAGTGTGCTGCAGAGGGGTCAACTCTTGTTCATCTGCCACCTCATCAAGGAAAGTACTTTCGCGTTCCTCACAGTACCGTGAACGGGCTCCTTGGCCATCCAGCTCGTGAGGGAACCAGACCTTCCTCTCACAGCTTAGCTCGCTCCAGTATGGGTCCTGCTGCAGGGACATGTCTCTGTCCCTCCAATACCGAACTTCTTGCTCAGGAGACTTGCCTTCCCAGGCTGGGCCAGGCTCTTTCTGTTCTCCAGCTGGCTCGCCTCTGGTTGGAGATGTTTCTCGCCATCCCTGGAGCACATCCTGCCCCTTCCAGTATTTCTCTTCCTGCTCCTGGGCCTTCCCCTCCTGTACTAGGCTCTCCTCCAGCCCCAGAGCTTGGGTCTTCTCCACAACAGTGTCGTCCTTCTGTTCCACAGCCTTGGCCTCTTCTGGAGACTTTTGGTCCAGGATTGTCTCTTTCAGCATTGTGGTTTTATCTTCCAGGAAAGAGCTCTTTTGCACCTGAGTTTTACCCTCTCTTAGGGCCTCGTCTTTCTGTTCAGCAGCCCTGATGTCTTGGTCCAGGGATCCATCCTTCTTTCCTGGGGCCCTGTCCTCTAGTTCTGGGGCTAGGTCTTTCTCTTTGGAGGCTTCATCCTTCTGTTCCTTATTAGCTTCGTTTTTCTGCTCAGGGGTTCTGTCTGTCTGTGCTGGTTCAGGAACACTGCTCTCTAGAGCCTTATCTTTCTGTCCTAAGGTTCTGTCTTTAGGTTCTAAGTCTTTTTGTTCTATAGCTCTGTGTTCTTGTTCTCTGTCTTTTGGTTCAGTGGTCTGGGTCTGTGGCAGAGCTGTGTCCTTTTGTTCTGAGGCCTTGTCCTTCTCTGCTGGGACCTGGTCCTTCTGTCCTAAGTCTTTGGGCTCTGGAGCCTTGGCCAGCCCTACAGCTGCATCCTTTTGGTCCAAGTCTCTGCCCTTCTGTTCCGAAGTCTTATCCAGCTGTTCTCCGGGCTGTCTCTTCTCATCTAGAGCCTTATCTATCTGATGCCTGACTGAGTCCTGCTCGGCAAGGACAGCCTTTTCCTGTAGAGCTCCGTCATGTTGTGGGATGTCTGCTGCTTTCAGCTCCTCTTCCTTCTGCTCAGTTTTGTCTTTCAGCCCCATAGCTTTACCTTCCCATTCCATGGCAAGGTCCTCCATGGCAGGGCTTGACAGAGACTCAGGACTCTTGGTGAGGGAGCTGTCAGATGTCATAATATGTTCACCAGGGCCCATGACCTCCCCGGGTGAGTGTTTACTGTCCCCTGACAGTACAGAGTGACAGAAAGAACTGCTAGGTAATCTTCCAGCAAGGCTCTCATCGGTGACATCTGCCTGTCCAGCAGTCTCTTTTGTAGGAGGTGACACTGTGGCTCCTGGGGATTCTGGAAGAGACACAGAAGTTAGGTGGCAAGAGGCGTCTTCAGCCTTCATCAGAGGCCCCTTTTCTTCCTTTCCTAGGCTTAGTTCTCCAAACTGGAGGGTGCCCAGGCTTTCTGGAGAGAGCTGCTTAGATGATATATCCAGAGAAGTCTCCTTGCTAGGACTCTCTTCTGAGAAAGACAGTGACTGAGTGTCCTCTGGAGATACCATTGGCCAAAGGCCTTTCTGTAGATGTTGCTCTTTCGGGCTACAGGGAGATCTGGGGGTGACCTCTTGTTTGGCAGTGTCTGGGGAGACCACACTGAGGACAGACAGGGACTCTGCATCTTCAGGGGAAAGGCTTTGATCAGAAAACCGAAGCGCCTCATCTCCCCGAGGTCCCCCGTGTTCTTCAGGCAATGCCCTCATCTCTCTAGGAAGAGCCTCTGCTTCTAGTGTTGAACCTGCCTCTTCAGTCTCAAATACTATTGCTTTGTCCTGTTCTGGCAACAGTTGGGTGGTGCAGCCAGTGTGACCCCCAGCAGTGCTGACAGGAGCGTCCTGGGCTTGGGGGCTCCTGGGCGGAGGTACTTTCTCCTCTCGTAGTTTGTCCTCTTCAGGCTTGCCTGGTTCTTCAGCATCTTCCTTGCCCACAGCTGAAGTATGCTTTGTGTCTCCCCAGGAATCCTCTTGAAAGTCTTGAGGCTCAGACTTTTCTTCCACTGGGGACTGATGAAAGGGTGTGTGGGTGGCACTGGGTGGACCAGATGGTGGCGGGGACGCCATCTTCACTGTGCTGTCATCTGGGCTGAGGCACCGCTCCTCCACTTCCCCCAGGGCTGGCTCCCCTGGGTGTAGGGCATGTCCAGGGGCACCAAACGCAGGAGCATACTGACTGGAAAGTTTCTCAGGCGCTGTTCTGTTTGTCTCCTTTTCCTTTTCCACAGCTTTCTCCCCAGTCAAACCTCTCCCCATAGCCTCTCCTTTCTTCTCCAGCTCCCCAGTCACTGGGAAATCCTCACAAGGTGGAGACTTGAATCCTTTGTCCTCTTCCAGTGAAGAGGTGGGTGAGATGGTACCAGCTGAGGGCACGTAGTCTAAGCCCTGAGTGGCTTCGGTGCGGGAGGAGGGGATACTTGTGACAGTGTCCAGTAACAAAGAGCTCTTGCCTGTCTCCTCTGTCTGGGGAGCTGTGAGTGAAGCCACAGACTGGTCCTCAGCCACTGATGTGGCAAAGGAAGAGAGTTTGTCACACTCAGTGATTGATGTAGCTGAAGATACATGCTCCTCTTCAGCCAAGGGGGCGGCCACCATGTTGGGAGGGTAGGTGAGCTCAGGTTCAGGTGCCCCGTATGTTTTGCTTGAAGTGGCAGGAACGGTGCTGTCTTCAGGCTGGCTGATTTCAAAGGGGCCAGGACCTTCAGGCCCAGAGAGGTCATAGGTATTTGTAGGAAATCTGGGTGGAGCTGGGCGTTCCTCTGGTTCATCGTGGATCTCCTCATCTGAAATAGTCTGTTCTGTCTCTGAGTAGCCAGGGATTGTCTCGTCCTGAATGTAAGAGACGTGTTCAGTGGCTCCGGCAGGTGTGGCCAAGCTGCTGAGGAATGATGTGGTCTCCTTCTCAGGTGCCTTACCCTGGAGGGCCAGCTCCCGGCCCCCAGCAGCCTCTCTGCTCTTTGGGGTTACCTTTAAGGCTTCCGTCATGTGCTTTTGATAAAACCTCTCAGCTTTTGTCTCTTCCTCATCCTCATCTGAAGGGTGAACCTCCTCCATCTCTTCTAACTCAGCCTTTTCTATCACATCCTCCTTTACCTCAGGTTCATTTTCCTCCCTGGCCTCCGTGCTCCCCGGGACCTTTTCAGCTTCCCTGTGCTGCTTTTCCTCCCAGGTTTCTTTCTCTTTCTCTGTCTCAGCCCCTGAGTCTGGGCTTCTGGTTTTGCTCCCTTTGTCCTCAAGAAAGTCTGAAACAACCTCCTTCTCCCTTATCACATGTTCTTCTTGGTCCAGCCCTGGGACAGGGGGATGCCTTTCCTGGATGGCTGTGCTTGGGTGTCCCTGCTCTGTGGCATCTACAGGAAGTGGTTTCTCCCCTAATCCTGTGTCCCTTTGTTCGGCCAGCAAAACTCTCTCCTCACGCTTCAACTCTTCGAAGTCTTGCGTGAGGTCCTCTGGCGAGGATAAGGCCAGCTCTCTGTGCCCGCTGACAGTTGGGAGTGGTGCGGGCCCCCTGTGGGCTGGGGGTGTCCGGGGCTCAGAAGACAACTCCTTGTCCCCGCGGGCAGCTCGGCCTTTGTCCGCCTTGATTCTTCCAGGGGCCTTGGCTTTATAGAGGGTCTTGCGGACCTCGGGGGTAAAAGGCTTCAGGTCTGGTTTGGAGAATTTCTTCACTTCCGGTTTGCCATCTTTCCTCTTGTCCTCCTTCCTCCCCTCCTCCTTCTTCAGCTCCTTCCTTTCCTTCTTGATCTCCTTTTTCTCCTTGTCCCTCTTCTCCTCCAGCTTCGAGATCTTTTCTTTCAGGTGCTTCTTTCCCACTTTGTCCTTGATCAGCTTCCGCTTCTCGGCCTTCAGTGCTTCGCTGGACTCTGTCCGCACCCTCTCGGGCTTCGAGGGCTTCTCTGGGGGCTTCTCGGACACTTCCTTTGCCTTCTTCTCTGTCTTGGCTAACTCCTTGGCGAGCTCTGAGCGGGCCTCCTTGGCTCCTTCCTCTAACACTTCTTCTCGTTTGGCCAGTTTGCTCACTGCTGTCTTGGGAGCAGCTTTCAGGCTCTCTTTGCTGTCAGCCCGATGTTTGATTTTGCTGGGTTTCAAATTGGAAGGCACAGCCCCTGCAGCCAGGTCCTTCTGTGTCACCACAGGGTAGCGCAGGAAGTCCAGGTGCCGAAGCTTTTCCAAGCCCTCCAAGATCTTGTTCTGGGGAGCATTTCCTGGGAAAAGCACACGCACAATCTTCTCAGTAGGGTTGGCTGGGAGCCAGACCACCAGAGCGGTGATGGAGGTCAGGTAGGGCACAGAGATCTCCGCCTCCTTCCCATTGGCCAGCACAATGCCTGTCTTGGCTTTACTATTACCAGCCCACTTTTGCATGAGGAACTGCATCTCCTTACTGTCCTTGACCGGGTTGAGGACATACATGTCCAGCCGACCCACACCCATTTTGTGGAAGAGGGTCAGTGGTTCAATGGTGTTGCTGACCACACGGTACAGAGGCTCAGCTTGGATGCCTAGGCGGTTTAGGTGCTGGAGAGTGAGACAAGCCTCCTCAATGCTACGCTTGGCCTTCCTCGAGGCATCTGGGAGCCGAAGCTTATCGGGCACGTTGAAAAACACAACTCCGAGCTCAGGGGAGATGAGGTTCTTCACCCAGTCGCTGTAGCTGCTGGAGCCCTGGGACTGCTCCTCCTCCAGCTCTGCCACTTTGCGCTGCAGGAGTCCATTGATGCCTGGCAGATTGTCAGCCCCAATGTGAGTGAGCAGCACTGAGTCGATGCGGTCCAGATGCCGCACCAGCTTCCAGAAGCAGGACTTGCGATCAGAACCACCATCCACCAGGATGTTAAAACCATTGACTGCAAAGAGGGCAGAGTCCCCACGGCCACCAGGGAAGATGTAGCAGCAAGGTTTGGAGAGCTTGAGGAAGCCTCCTGAGGTGGGGGGTTCGAGCAGGTCAAAGGGGGATGGCACATCCACAGTCTCGGAGACATACTCGGAGAACTCAGCCACACCATCCATGGTGGGTAGCACAGGCTCAGGATTTAGCTGGAGGTGCAAAGTCTCTTGGGAACTGGACAGTCCCAGGTGGCTCCAGTCACCCTCCCCTAAGCAGGAAACAGTGAGGAAGGCCTGGATCCCAGGGTCTCTATTGCTGAGCAACTGGGCAATCTAGAAGAATGGGAGATAGAAGCCGATCAGGTCACTGGGGTGTCTCTGTCTAACTCAGATTCAGTCCCCCAATCTTTGCCTGTTTCTGAGGTAAACGCTTATCTCCAGTCAGGGTTCCTCCCCCTTCCTTGCCTTTCTCACCACAGTTTAAATCCTGCCCCTTGTCATTTTCTCCTCAGACACTCAGAGGGGAGCTTACCTCAGGACTGTGAAGGACCTGGGCGAAGTTCTGATAGGAGTAGGTACCGCTCTGTAGGATAAGGTCTCCCTCAGGCTCTAAGGTCTGTCCACTCAGGATTAGTAGTTTGTGAGCTGACGGGTTACTAAGGAGCCGGTGAACCTGAAACGGGAGGAGAGCAGAATGGTCACAGACATGGGGGACCCTGGGGAAGGCACTGAAAAGCCCTGCTCCCCATTCAGTCATATAAGGACATGTTCCTTACTGGTATGCCCCAGAGTGGGGCTGAGGGTCACATCATCGGAGATGTGGCAGCACCACAGATGGTAGGTTATAGCAAGGCCTCATCAGCCCTGGCCTTACCTCTGAGCTGATGCTGTCTGCACTGGGATTGACTAGGACGATGGTCTCTAGGGTTTCACTCTGGTGACAGAGGGTCCTCTGGCCTGAAGGAAGAGATGTAGACATTAACTTAGAATGAGCAGTACTGTGAAGGGCAAGAGGAAAAAAAAGCCAAATGGTAGAAGGTGGGGTGCAGGGGGAACTGAGTCCTGGTTAGCCTCAGACCCTGCCATCGAGGACACAGCTAAGGAAGGCCTAGGAACTGCCTCCTCCAGCCCTTCCTTTCAGGATTTCTCCCTCCCCTCCCCCACACTGGCTGCCTTCTCCCTTCCCTCCATCTGCCACACCCTCTGCTACCCAGGCCCTGCCCCTTTGCCTACAACTTCAGACCCAGACTGCCCTGTTGACAAGAAGCTTTTGTCCCTCTGGAGCTCCAAGTTCCTGGTGCTGTCATGGGGGGGGGCCTCAGCTGGAGGGAGGGCTCCTGGGAGGACAATCATCTCTGCCTTTGCCCTTGGCCAGTGGTGAGGAGACAGTAGCTTCCTCTCTAGACTTCCTCATCCTTTCCATACCCACGGCCCCATCCAAGGACAGAATTCCCATCCCAGAAGATTTGGGAGACGTGTCAACTTGGTTCTTGGAGTTTTATAATTCAAAGAGTGGACAGAGAATTCTAACTTGCAATTCTGTTTTCTGATTCTGCCATACCTTCAGTCAGACCAGTGCCATACCATTCCCTGTCCTGCCTCTCCTTCATGTGCCCGGGCTTCAGAGATGCCTAGCTCGCTGCCCAACTTGTGAACATTTCTTGTCTCGTCCTGTGGATACTGGAAATGGTTGGGTTGGTTCAAAGACAAGAAACAGGGCCAGTCCTGCTTTCTGCCAAGCCTAACACCGGAGTTTGATACCCAGGACAGGAGGTGGAGAGAACCAGCTCCTGTAAGCTGTTCCTTGGTCTACCTACCTATACACGTGCACCCCCAAAATAAAAGCAGCAGCAAGCTGGGCATGGTGGTGTACACCTTTAATCGGAAGGCAAAGGCAGGTAGATTTCTGTGACTTCAAGGCCAGTTAAGTTCCAGGACATCCAGAACTAGAGAAATCTATCCCCATACACCAAACCAAACAAAAAACACTACCAACACCAAAGAAACAGGAGCGAGTCAAAGCATTGATGGGGACAGGAACCTCATGACATCCCGATCCTCTCCCTAGTATGTCTCCAGACTCACAGGGAAGGTACAGAAAGTAATGAGTAAGACACATCAGAGAAGATCTAAACTCAGGCCCCAGCCTGCCCACCCTCCGATCCCAGGTGGAGGCTGGAGGATGCTGGGGAGGGAAGGGTTATAGCCAGTTCCCTGAGTCCTCCTATGTGACTCCAACTCCCTTTTCTGTTTGAGGCTGGGATGAGGGTGACTGGGACCAGGGCTTTTATTAAGAGGAAGAGCCTGGTGCCAAGGATCAGGCAGACCTAGGCAGCAGAGGGCTGTGCGTGCAGCTGTGGGGGGCGGTGGAGACTCAAATCCTCTTATCAGACATGTTGGACCCCGAGGAGTTCAAGGGTCCTCTTCTATGATCTTGAAAATAGAGGGACACATTGAGGTCCTTCCGAGGACCAGCACAACCCTAGAGGCAGGCAGGATTTAAGCAGCTAGGGATGTCAACATCCTTTGCCAGTCTTAAGTAGCTCAGATGCAGGAAAGCCAGGACTCCCCCAATATAAACAAGGTCACACTTTTCAATCTAGGTGGACCAGAAAGAGATTTCCTCTCCAGCTACATCCCAACTCCGGCAGCTTCACGGTCCCCAGTGCATCCTCACAAGACCTCTGATCCCACTTCCTGTCCTGACCCAAGACCCCATCCATAGCCCTGGGGAGCAGGTCCATTATGTCCTCAATCCCTCCTCAGGCAAGGGGGACAGCCCTGTTTCTCTTTTCTAGCTCTTCCGAAGAAGGGACCTCTGCCTTGTTTTCTCTTTATCTTTGCAGAGGACTATCTTAAGAGGCTGGGGCACTTCCCGTGACCGGTGCTAGGGTCGGCGTGGTCTTCGGGTGTGGAGCTGAGTGGCCCGGAGGGCAGGTGTCTCCGCAGTGAGGCAGAAGGGGGTGCTCAGGCAGCTGCAGTTTGCCGCAGTGTGTGAGTGTGCGCGCTGAGCTCAGCCTCCAGCTCCGCCCCCACCCCCACCCCCCACCCCAGCATGACAAGTCATTTTCTTGGCTGCCTCTGCATGGGGGGTGGGGTGGGGATGGGGGTGCATAGAGGGAGAAGAAACGGGCTTCTCTGTTGAAGAGCCCCCATCTTGGGAAGAAAAGCACAGATGAGGTGAGGGTGGGGCCGGGACAGGGAACCCTTGGGGTTGACAGGACCCGGAATGCGCGGCAGCTGCAGAAGAGCCAGCGCTCTCAGGCTCCTGAGTGGCCTCAGGGAGGCCACAAAGAGGGGCTTAAAGCCCCAGGCTCAAACTGGCCACGGGGAACAGGGTGAGGGGAGCCAAAAACCAAACCAGTTAGCCTGTGAGGAGGCACATGCCACGTCTCAGTGACCTTCTCTTCCAGAGTGTCACCCACCTTCCCTTACTTGGCAAAAGCCCGGCTGCTCCGCTCACCCCAGAAGAGGAGCAGCTGACCTATGTAGTAACCGATGAGACAAGGACCCTCCCAGTATGTGCATTCCATAGCAGCCCCTTCCTCTCAGATTCTTCTGTTTTTCCCCAAAAACATAGCCCCCCAAATTCCTCCCGTACCCTGGCGGCCAGGCAAAGCCTGTGGCACCACCCTCTGTTGCTGCCTCTCAGCTGATGGTCCCCACCCCCACCTAGGACAGAGGTGGTGGACTGTCACTGCCCGGTTGGGTCCACTGGCTCGGTGTCCAGGCTGAACCCCAACCAGGCAGCAGAGGGAAAGGCTGCCTCTCTATCTCAGGCTGCCTTCCCACCAGGCTAGCCTAGGTCCAGATGCATCACATTTACAAGGTTATCAGCTGTTCCCCATCCCAACTCAATCACAGCACCCCCATCCCTCTGCCATGCTGTGCCCCCCTTCCCCGTTAGGCTCTTACCCTGGGGTGTGGGAGGGAGCCCCTCATGGAGGCATGGGCTCCGGCCTTAGCCGGGCGGCTTCAGGGAAGAGTCTGCGGCACTCGGGGTGGGAGTGAGGGGGGGCTGCTGGCTGGGGAGGGCGGTGCCGGGGCGGGGAAGAGGGGCCGGTCTGTGACGAGGCACTGGAGACTTAACTGTTTCTTGGCCTTCACAGAGTCAGCATCCCAGTGCTTCTGCTTGGCTTCAGAAGGGGAAGGATCTAAAGGGTTGCCTAGAGGTTCAAAGAGCCACTTCTATCTCTCCTGCAGCTCTGAGGACCTTCTCCCCAAATCCTGTCACTAAGACTCTCTCAGCATCAATCAAAAGACCACAGCCTCATGTACTGTGGCCCTCCCCCTTCCTCTTAGAAACCATCTGCTGCCTCTCCCCTCAGATGGACCCAGAGAGCGACCTTCAGTCACTGTGAGAGCAGGAGACAGAGGCTGGGGGGCTGTAAGTGGAGGGAGCAGTGTGGGGGTGGTGAGTGCTGTGGTAAGCTGGAGGACAAAAACGTGTCTCAGTTTAGATCGGAGGATAGTGTGCAATTCTGGAGCAGACAGTCCCCAGCCCACTGGGGTGGGGCACAGGGACCCTGGGTGCTGCCTGCGCAAAGGTCCATGCTAAAGCAGCATGGCCGAAGAGCTAGCACCCACACAAACAGAGGGAGGTTTTTGAGTCCTGGCTGTCAGGAGGCAGTCTCTGAAGGGGAAGGGAGGCTTCCGCCTTTCATTGAAGGACCAAGGATCGTTGCCCAAAGGCTCACTCAGGCAAAGCTTTCGTGCTATAGACCAGTCTAATATAAACTACTCTTTGGGTTAGAAATGACCTGTATGGTGTGTGGGTCCGGATTCCTCCCTGTCGATTTGCTGTGTCTGACTTGATCCTGAACCTTTGAAGCTGACCTTGTGCCCTTAGTCTCAGCCTCTACCTCAAACTCAGTTAAGCGCTCCCGGACTCAAAGGAAGGATCTGGAGAGCCAGGGCAAACAGTCATTTCGCCCTGTGATGCTCATACTCTGACATCCCTGCCCTCTCCTTATTGACCCTCCCGGGTGTGGTCATCTCCTTCTGCCCACTCACTGGCCAGCCCCAGCCTCAGCCCCACCCTTGCTCCAGGCTGCCAAGGACTGTTTCTGAAGGTCAGAGAAGCCAAAATAATCTAAGCTCTCAGCGTCCCCTCACCCCCCTTTAGCTACAGCCAGAGGAGAGGAGTAGCTGAGTCACCGGTACTCTGGAGAACAGAGGGAGAAGAACCCTTGTTCACATCCGGGATGCAAAGCAGCAACATGGCCAGATCCCCATTTGGATAGGAGAGGCCATCTGTATACATACACAGTACAGTCAAGGAGGAGGCTCAGTCCTGAGCATCATGGAGTAGTGGTCATCCCCTTCTGCAACCTCACTGCTTTATTTCATCCTGCCTCCAACCTCCTGCCTCCTCTCTGAGTCTTAGGGATCCCTCAGTGTTGAAGGGGAGGGGGAGGGGGCTTCAGTAGACATTGAGCTTGAGAACAAACTAACATTTCCTGACTGAACGGGGACCTCACCTTTGCTCTAAGCCACACCCTCCCCACACTGAATTGGACGTGGTTTCAGGCAGGTTGCTTTTCCTTCCATCCCTGTCTCTAAGCAGTCACTCGTGACAGTGAGCCCTTTGCCTTTAGTCCCGCTCTCTTGGAGTGAAATGAGGAGAGGCAAGAGGAGGTCTCAGCAGCCCCTGATTTCACAGCTAAATAGTCTCAGAGTTTGCTTTTTGGACTAGCAAATAAGTATATTAGCGCCACCCTTCAGCCATGCTGTGAGGACTGACTTCACCTGAGAAAGCTCTCTTCCTTCTTAGAATCCTCACCTTACAATACTAACTAACTCTTTGTGGAAGATTTCAGAATGAGTACACTAAACCAGAATCCCAGATCAGACTAGTACTGGAATAACTTAGTAAGCTGGGGTAAATCTCAGGCAAACCCCAAACTAGAGATGCTTACAGAATGAAGCTTGATTTCTGTTGATATCTCTCTCTGCCTTCCCATTTCAGATAACAATGTAATATAATTCAGGATCCTCTAAGCACACGAATGGAAACAGAGTCAGACAGAAGGACCCAAGGGGGTTCCTCAGCCTTCCCCTCTCTGCCCTTCACCTCCTTCTAGCTCTCTGGGGTCTTGGGTAGCCCAGACTGGTCATGGACTTGCTATGTAGCCAAGGATGGCCCTCTGCCTCTACCTCCCAGTGCTGGGATTACAGGACTGCACCACCACAAGAGGCTAGCCTGTACTTCTTCAAGTTTTAGATCATCAATTCCTCCTTTCTAATAGGAGTTCAACGATTGACATATCAGAGTTTTATTGAAACTCAGTAGCAATGTGTTGGTGTGTCAGCCCACCATTCCCGATCCCCATCCCCTGTGGGTCTGGGGCCTTCTGCATGTGGGCACTGTACCACTGAGCTGCACCCCAGGCCTTAAGCTAAGTTTTCAATTATCCTAAGTTTTTCTAAGATTTAAAAATGCCTAGATATTCAGGAATTTTTAGGAGAAGGAGGAGAAGCTACAACGGAAGGGTCCAAAATGTCTGCTGAAGACCTCATGGTATGAAAACTACCCCTTAAAGCTTTTTACCAGACTTGACCACTAGAAGGAGCTGGGCTACTGACTATCTGAGGGTCCCTTTTTTCTGTATGTGTAGGGGGGTGGGATTGTAACTGGAGAGAGGGTGAGTCCTGCAGTCTTCCTGTCACTGTGAGGTGTATTTACTTCCTTCATTAATTGGCCTAGAGTGGGAAGAAATGCTTGGTCTCCCCCATGGAATAGGAGTCAAGTCATGAGGCATTTAGTGTCTCTCTTTGAGCTCACCCCAGCTCCTGGTTACCTTAGCCTAAAATCAAAGGAGGCTGAGGGAGAGGCGGTGTCTGCAGTTGCCTTGGGTGGACAGTGTGCACAGACAGCTGAAAGAGAAGCTGGGGGGGGGGCTGTGGCTGCCCAAAGTTCTGCTGGTTGTTGCCTTCCTTCCTTCCTTCCTTCCCTCCCTCCCTCCTTCCTTCCTTCCTTCCTTCTTTCCTCTCCCCCTCACCCTCATTTTCCAGGAAAATTTTCCACTGTTCTCCAGGGACAGAGGCCACCATGAAAATGTCTAAACCTAAAACAAAATCTGTATGGTAAAAGTAAGCCCTATTCTTGGGCAGATGGCCCCAAGCCTCCTGAGGACATCAGAGCAAAACTCTGAAGAGTTCAGTAGGTGTTTCTGAGAATGCACCTCCCCGAAAACCACTTCTCAAACATACATATTCTTCTCCTTATCTCAATCTGAAGAATAGCTAAAAAAAAATTGCCTTAAGTTCCATTCATTTCTTACATTACTCTAAGTCTCTATGGCCAGAATTTGGTGTGAATTCCTAATAGGGAACAACCCCGAACATCAGTAATTAGTTTAACCCCCGCCATTCCTTTATTCAGTCTTTCTTCTTTGTCCCAGTCTTTGGTCACTGGGAATAGTGGAGGATGTTATGACATGGGTAATTCTCATCAGAATCTCAAGAGTGAGTGGCTAGTTTGGCAGGAAGCCAGTCACATCAAGACAATTCCGGCTTCAGGCCTGTTTTTTTAAATTGCTGCACATATTCCAAGTCTAATGGAGCTTTTCTCATGTTAACCTAGTTTTCTTCAACCTCTCAAAAGCTCATGAAAAATTATCAATGAAAAAATGACCAAAAATCTGCTGGAGTGGAGGAGCAGAAAGAGGTGACTATCTACTCAACTATGGAAAATTATTGACATAAATTCTGTTATTTGATGGCAATGGCTATTGAGCCTAATGGAATTCACACTCCATAAAACCATATGGAAGCAGGTCTGGTGGTGTACGCCTACAGTCCTAGCACTCGGGAGGTGAAGGCAGGAGGATCAGATGTTTGATACCATCTTAGACTATATGTCAAACTCAAGGTCAGTTTAGAATATACAGTGAGACTCTATTTTTTTAAAAAAGGAAAGTTGCATGGATTGGTGGTGTACAATAAGACGACCAGATGTCCAGCACCTTTATCAAGGGATGCAGGACTTCCTGGACTCGGTAGACATCTGAAGCTAATTTCTAAAGTCTTCTTATCTCACACTTCTAGACTATTTATCCTGTCCAGCAGAAATGATCTCAAAACCAAACCTCAAGAAACCCAGGAGACTTTTGTCCCAGCCTTGATCTGATGGTGCTGCTCTGCTCAGACTTTGGTAGCAGCATTCTGCTCTGCTCTGAAGATCTGCTGGCTAAGTGAAGAGGAAACAGAAGTGAATCCTGAAGGGTGGGCTATAAGAAACAAGGATCTAGGAAGGTGAGGGAGGCATTCTGAGATATCTATAAGGAGAAACAGGAAGGCTGAGGTATGCAGAAAAGGGAACACAAATAAAAAGCCTAGGTTTTTGCCAGCAAGCAATTTGATCTTAGCTGTGCACATCAACTGCTGTATACAAACAACGCTCTTGTTGAAAAATGATGTTCTGACATCACATTGTGTATTTGTGTTCTGGGTACATGTAGATAGCTGCATAGTCATAAAAGGTCCCTCCCTTCTCCCCTGCCCAACCTCCCACAAGGCCAGTTCTGCCCTGGATACTGGACCTCGCCTCTTCCAGCCCATACCCAAAGGACTGAGACAAATAACCCTAGTCCTAACCTTTGACCTCTGAGGAGAAGTGAGCTAGATGCCGGGTAATGAAGAGTCTCAACTGTTGGTTCAAGTCAAAGGATGATAAGTCAATGTCCCAGGACAGAATCCCTGTGAAAGAAGAAAAGAAAGAATTCTAGGCAAAGTCATCTTGTTGGGACTGCAGAGAGCACTGTCCGGCTCCTGAAGAGGGAAGACAAGGAACGTAACACCTCTAAGGAGATAGCTAGTACCTGTGTGGATCTCTCCTCTGCTTTTTCCTCTTTGTGGGAGCCAGAGGGCAAAGAGCAGAGTTTAGACTGAATCTGGTAATAAATGAGTTTGTACTTTTTGTTCTGTTTTGCAAAGCTGGCCAGTTATGGTAGCAGTGACATCCAAATATCTATTCCCATATACTGTTGGTTTTCATAATGATTCCCCTAGCTAAATTAGATTCCAGGTTCTCGTTCTATACCCCCTCCCTTACCTCTACCCCTCTGAGGAAGCTTGCTTCCACCCGCAGGTGGCTCCGCAGTGCTGCGCCACAGGCACAGCTGAGGGAGGTGAGCTGAGGAGCCACGAAGGTCACTCTCTCAACTTGGCTGCCAGCATTCAGAGGTTTGGGATGTGTACCCTGCGTTCAGAAAGCTCCCCTAAAGAAGAAACTGTAAGGTAGGGACATGGACTTTTCGGGGTCTGGTGAGGACTTCCCGACATCTGGTCCAGACGCTGCGGGTGGAGGGGTAAAGGGGTGTGACCAGAGGGACTGTAGGGTCTGCCCGGAGCTCCTCCTGCTCCTGGAGACTGCGGAACAGCATGAGATATGCGGGAAGGATGGGCAAACCAGATGTTTGCAGCCCTGGAGAGGACAGAGACGAAAACATGCAGGTGACAGGGGCACAGGTCTCGGGAAATGCACATAGAAATGGAGGCTACAGAGTGTGCACTGGGAGATGAGTGCAGATGGCGGAATGGCACGAATGGAGTGCTGCGGGACAGCCAGTACAGCGGCTCACCTTGTTCAAGGTGGGCCCGCACGGCCCTCAGCTGACTTTCTGTACCGATATCGCCGATCACGATGAGCAAGGAGTATTTCCGCAGATCCCAGCGCGCCGCCGCCACCGCTGCACCGGTCTCGCACAGAGGCTCTGCCGGGTTCTGAGCCGGCGATGCACCAGGGCTCCAGAGCTCCAGCTCCCGAGTTGTCTCCATGGCAACGCTGCCAGGCCGCGCTGTCCGGGCCTCGGTCGCCATGGAAACTCCCGCGGAGTGCTAGGCTAGCTGCGTCGGCTGCGGGGAGAGTGCGCGCGGTTCTTAAAGGCCAGCGGTAGGAGCAGCTCATTGGTCGCTGCCTGTCTGGGGGCGGAGCCAAAGCGCCGCAAGGGCGGGGCCGGGATGCAGGCGTTGTGGCTTTGCGCATCATTGCGCGATGGGGTAGCAGCTGCAGTCATCCACCTGCAGTTTTCCTAAGTTTCCCCCTCCGACTTGAGCTGGGACCCAGCAGAGGGAGGAGTCCACGGCCTCCGCGCCAGAACAGCGTCTAGTAGGCTGTGTCTGTGATGAGCACTGTGTGGCAGTTCCGCAGCCTATCCCTAACCGTGGGAAGCCATCTTGCCCCTCGCTACCTCGGGGTTTCTATAGTGATCTCTCTGTCTATCTGGGTATTATTGCTGTCTGGATTTCCTTTTCCTTTTTTTCTTTTTTTCCCATTTGCTGCCTGACAGGGTCTAGGTCGCCAACCTGGGTTTTCTTGTCCTTGCCCCGAATTCTGGGCGTGGTCAGGCAGGCTGCACAGTATTAGAGGGGACAGGATGACCTTCCTACCCTGAGTCCCTGGTGAGTTGTTATTCCAAGGATGGTGGTTGGCTAGTCTCCATCTCTGCTGAGTGCTATGAGCTCAGACTGCAGCAGGGAGGATTTGTGTAAAAACCAGGAAAGAAGTTCCCAACTACAAGAGATGTGACACAGTGGATAACCTTAGGAGGTGGTGGGTGCAATACTGTACAGAACTGAATTAATATTCTGTCTCTTTACCTCTCACTCTCTCCCTCTCCCTCACCACCACCCCATTCCTCAAAATGTCTCCAGCACTACAGCATCTCTTATCCCAATTGATTTTGTTGTGTGTATCAGAAAGCCTGTCTCTAGGCTCCAACTATACTTGCTCTCTCTTCCATTTTTCTTGCACTTTGGAGATGGTAAAAGAAAAGAAGAGCTGTGGAGATGGTTCAGTTGGTAAAGCATTCTCCTTGCAAGCATGAAGAACTGAGTTCAGTCTCAGAACCCTAAAGATACAGTCTTGGGCACTTGTAATCCCAGATACAGTGAGGTGGGAGGGAAAGACAGGTGGGTCCCTGGAAGCTTGCCAGCCAGCTCACCTAGTCAAGAAAGACCCTGCTATATTAAACCAAAAAGTAGAGGGTGGCTGAGGAACAACATTCCAAGTTTTTCTCTCGCACTCACATGCACACACGTGAAATTTCACTCCCCACAAAAATAGAAAAGAGTGATAATACCTGATACAACAAGGCTGCTAGTGAGCCATGCTCCGATTGGTAAGTACCTCACAGAGAATCCTAGTCCTGTTATGAAACCTATTAATAGCTAATCAGCCAGTTCATACTGTAAATACTTTAGACATGGCTGTGAAAATCCTTTTTGTAGCAGAGACAGGAAAACTGTTAGGAAATCAAGTGGTAGAGTGCCTCTTCACACACACAGCCAGTTGCAGACTTGATTCTGGAAAAGAGCATGGGAAAATGTGCAGTTCTTTTCTACTACAGTCTGTAGAGTATCACATGGAGCAGGGAGCCAGAATAGATTGTAGGGAGAGGAAGGGGACAGTTTCCATAGCAACTATAGAGATGAGGCTTTTAACTAGCAGAGGGTCTCTGTATAAGGGACAGAAGCAGTTAAATATAGAGTCTGTTTCCATTAAGTCTAACAGAGGTTAGACAATAGATGCAAATGGTACAGGAGGAATCACACACAGATCAGATGGTAGGGGAAGAAATTAAGGACTCTGATTTCAGACCCTGTTAGAATCAAGTCTTAGTAATTATGGCTGCAAATGCAAACTGTGGTGGTGCTGAAATCACATTGATAATAAGTTCTGGATGAATAAGTATTCAATAAGTCCCTTTGCCAAAGGCAGACGATGTCATAGAAAGATTGACTCCAGGTATCTCTTCATCCTCCTCTTCTGAGTGGTGTTGCCATTACCATCATTATAGTACCAGAAAAAGTTTTAAAAGCTAGATGTACACAGCAGCTTCTTCAGGAAGGGTACCCACAAAGGTAGCAAAATATTATGTGTGTAGAATGATTACTGATGGCACCCTGGATTGAAGAATCATCTCCCAGAGATGAATAAGTGTTCAAGGTAGTTATCAACAAGTAGGGCAACATGGACGACAGAGTCAATAAATATTCTTCTGAAGTTTTCTTTTATTCTTAAACTGCTGTACTATGGATGTGCTATGATGTTTGGGAACAGTGATTAGGTTCATCCTGCCCTCTCGGATTCTAGGGACTGTTTCCACTGAAGCAGAGAACAGAAGTGATGGGGTCTTGAAGATTCTACTGCCCCCCAAACTCTCTTTGCTTACTCTTTGGGCTGCCTGTTCTTTCTTTCTGAAGACATCTTGGGTGGAGATGTTTCCAGTGCTTGAGCTGAAGCAGGTTCACTTTACTATCTCTGGTTGAAAGATCCTCGTGGTGAAAATCCAAAGCTGGAAGCTATAGAAAATATATCAAATTGTACCAAAAAAAAGGGAGATGGGTAGGGTAGGGTGCAAATCTCTTTGTTTTCCAGAAAGAATTAACTTTTAGAGCCAGATGAGCTTCTACATAATTAAGGACTCTGTACATTATGTCATTGTCCACCAAGATAATGTTCTTGGTTGTAAAATAGGAGAGAGAGAGAGAGAGAGAGAGAGAGAGAGAGAGAGAGAGAGACCCCTGAAAGGTTGATCACTTATGGACAAATGTCCTTAGAATTTTCAGGTCTCTGTGTGGAACAAAATACAAGGCCATAATGTCCCATTCCTTTTTGTACTATGTATTTAATAAGTTGCAGTGTTGTTTATGAAAGTACAATGTAAAATAACTTAATCAGGCTGGAGAGATGGCTCAGAGGTTAAGAACACTGACTGTTCTTTCAGAGGACCTGAGTTCAGTTCCCAGCACCCACATGGTGGCTCACAGCCATCTATGATGAGATCTGGTGCCCTCTTCTGTATACTGTATACATAATGAATAAATGAATCTTTTTAAAAAAATTTAATCAAAGCATTGACTAGCATCAGTCCCTATTGATTGATTTTCCTCCTTTCTCTAGCCCTAACATTCACTTAGAGATGAAAAACAGTGTAGTTTGGGTTCCCATTTCCAGTTCCTATTGAATGACACACCCGGAGCTGTAGAATCAAGATACTCTATGCTTATACCAGTGCAAAGCTGTTTTCTTGTTAGAAGGATTTTAATATGTTCTGTGAGTGCATCATGCAATGGACTTTGCATGTTTATAATAAACCTTAATAACAAGTTAAAAAAAAAAAAAAGCTAGGTGTACTGATGGAGTGTGTGCCGATCCCAATGCACAGGAAAACAAGGCAGAAGGATTGTTAAAGTCAAGGCCAAATGGGCTACATAGGTAGGCCTTGTTTCAAACAAGCAAAACTCTATCAACAAAAATATATTTTAAGTGTTCAATTATACATATAACAGTTGCACAAAGTGCTCTGTAAAGAAAGATGGAGTGTTTGCATGTATGCTCCAGAATTTTTTAAAAATGTTTTCCCTATATAGCCCTGGCTTGAATGAACCTACTATGTAGACTAGGCTGGCCTCAAACTCAGAGATTTACCTGTCTCTCTTCCTGAGTGCTGGGTTTAAAGGTGTACTTCAATAGGTCTGGGCAGGTTTTTACACATACACACACACACACACACACACACACACACACACACACACACACACAATACACACACACAGGTTTGGGTAGCCAGGGAGGTAAAACAAAAGCAAAGAACAAAACTAAACTAAAAACTAATAAACAAAACAACAACAAACTGGTATTATGAGTGGTTGTGAGCTGCCCAGGGTGGATGCTGTTAACAAACTCAGATTTTCTTCAAGAGCTACAGCCTTTATGTCCCAGCATTTATCTATCTATCTGTCTGTCTGTCTATTTATTTATTTTGAGACAGGGTTTCTCTGTGTAACAGCTCTGGTTGTCCTTGCTTTGTAGACCAGGCTGGCCTCTAACTCACAGAGATCCCTTGTCTCTGCCTCCTGACTGCTGGGAATAAAGGCATGCGCCATCACCACCCAGCTGTCCCATTTATAATTACAGAAAACATGTATTGAAAAGACTTAGAAAGCTAAATAAAGAAGAGCAGGGTATAGTGGCATACAACTGTCATCCCAGCACTTGGAAACAGGGAGATGAGGAGTTCAAGGTCATTCCTAGCTACACAGCAATTGGAGGCTATTCTGTGCTGCAAAACAGACCCATCTCACAAAACAAATAAGACAAATACATTTTAATATTTTATATCTTAATTTAAACTTTTGCCTTGGCAGAAGTCATATAGAAAAAGTATGTTACTCAAAGGTGTGTAGTATACAGGACCTTTAATCTATTGGTGTGTAGTATATAGGGCCTTTAACCCTAGCAAAAGCAGGTGGATCTCTGAATTCAAAGCCTGCTTGGATTACATAGTAAGTTCCAGGCCAGGCAAGACTATATAGTGAGACCCTGTCTTAAAACAAAAACAAAGCAAAGAACAAATCAAAGGCTCACCCAAAGGATTGTTGGAAACTTATGATATTCGCAAATGTAAGGTACATACAGTTGTTCTGGGTAATTATGGAGCTCACTTTAGGGTTAGGTCCATATTTAACTATGGACCCCTTTGCCCATCATAGATGATCTTGTAGGACTCCCTCACAAGAGATGTAGGGTACAACTGATGCCTTTGAATTATGTGTATCGAAGAGCCATTGAATCCTGTCAAGCATCCCTAAGGGTCCACCACTGAAAGAGTAGTGCATAGTGCAAGAGGAAGAGACCACTGCAGACTTTTTTAGACGTCCACTGGCAGAGGCAGAAAGCTGAGGAACTAGGGAGATAAGTTCAGTCCATGGACACAGTGCTTTCTGTGTGGGCATGAGAATCTCTACAGCCCACATAAAAAGCCCAACATGGTGCTATATTCTTGTAATCCCAGCACTTAAGAAGGCAGAGACAGAAGGATCTTTGGGTTTTGCTGGCCAACCAGCTTAACTTAATAGGGGAGCTCCATGTTCTAGAGAAAGACACTGTCTTTAAAGGGGGAGGCTGTTGGGAGGGATATAGAGATGGTCCAGGAGTTAAGAGACTGAATAATCTTCCATAGAACCGGGGTTTAATACTAAGCATCCACATAGTGGCTCACAACTATCTGAAACTTCAGGGGACCCATGCCCTTTTCTAGCCTCTGTGGGCACCAGACTTGCACATACTGTATAGACAGACATACATGCAACACAGACACTAGATAGATAAATTAAAAACAAACAAGGTAGACAGGAGTCTTTCCCTGAGTAGTTTTATGTCAACTTGATATGAGCTGAAGGGTTTGGGAAGAATTTTAATTAAGAAAATGCCTTCCTAAGATTTCCCTGCAGACAAGTCTGTGTGCATTGTCTTAATTAGTGATTGAGATGGGAGGGCTCAGCCGTGGGTGGTGCTGTCCCTGGCCAGGTAGGTGGTCCTGAGTTCTACAAGAAAGCAGACTGAGCAAGTCAGTAAGCAGCACCCCTCCACAGCCTCTGCATCAGCTGCTGCCTCCCCATTCCTGCCCTGTGTGAGTTCCTGTTCTAACTTCCCTCACTGATGGGCTGTGATTTGCAACTGTAAAATTTAAAAAAGAAGGTCTCTTTTCCCCAAGTTGCTTTTTGGCCACTGTGTTTTTTTCAGCGCATTAGTGACCATAACTAAGAAAGTTTCAGGAGCGACAGCTGAGGCTAACCTCTGGCTTCACACATGTGGACATATGTACATCCACCAGCACATATACACATGAATAAGTGGTATGAAAGCTGCATTACTTTGGGTGCATGTAAACCTATTAGTGACATCACACCTTAGGCCTCCACTGTAAGCCAATGCATATGATGACTTAGTAGGCAAATCAGGCAAGACTGAAGGGGCAGCAAACTAAGGTTTTCTGAAAATAACCTCATGCCTGGTCGTTAGGATGGTGAGATTGTCCTCATGAGAAAAATCAGATCTTTAGTCTAATAAATTAGACTCTCTCTGAATTGTATGTGTTGGTGGGAGAGAGAAGCCTAAGTCCAAGTTTAAGGTCTCCACAAGACTGAGGCCAGTTCTGGTCATCGTTACATGACAGATGCCTGCTTCTCCCTGACCTTTGCCTGTCCTCAGTTCTTCTGGAATTTGAGCTCATGGGCAGAACTTCAGTCTGCTCCATTAGGTTGCATGGTCTTATCAACCAAAATATCCAAGGGAGCTCAGATTCCCACCCTCTGCAAGGTTTGGTTCTACCTGGAAAGCATTCTTTGTACAGAGGGAAGAGTGTCGGATTACAGGATTGCTGCGTCAGAGGCTTAGCCTTGGCTTTGGGGAAAAATAGCATGATCATAATGCATACCAACAGTCTCAGGGTCACCTTCTAGCATGAACAGATGGCTCATCTGTAAAGACTTGGAGTCAAACCCTAAAAAGGCATGAGTTAATCTCTGACTGACTGAGGTGAGAAGGAACTTTGGTTTTTTGTTTATTTTTTTTTGTTGTTTTTGTTTTTGTTTTTAAGATAGGGTTTCTCTGTGTATCCTTGGCTGTCCTGGAACTTGTTTTGTAGACCAGTCTGGCCTCAAATTTACAGAGACATGCCTGTTTCTGCCTCCTGAGTGCTGGAATTAAAGAGGAACTTTGCATTTGTTCCTATGTCTGGCCCCCAGAGTAGACCCATAATAAATATTTACTGAATAATTTTCTAATTATGACTTGCTGACATCAGCGTATGGGTAGAACACTATGTTTCTCTTTCTCTTCCAGAGACACTTCCTCTTTCTCTTTCCCTATAGGAGGGGGCTTAGAATCATACAATCCCATTTGGGGGATCTGCATACTGATTTTCACAGTTGCTAGGTAATTTACATCCCCACCAACAGTATGCACAAACATGAACACAATAGCCATTTTGACCAGAGTGGGATAACTCATGTGTGTGTACGTTTCTCACCTTCTATGTTTTTTGAATATGCTGCATATGCCAGGCTAGCTGGCCTTTGAGCTTCTGGGAGCCCTCCTGTGGCTTCCTTCACTTTACCCTAGGTTGTTGTGGAATTAAAAGCATGTTCCACCCTGCCTGGGTTTGTGTGAGTTCTGGGTATCTAATCTCAGGTCCTCATGCTTACATGGTAGGCAATTTACTCACTGCCACACCTCCCCTCTCCCACCCCAACTTTTGTTTGTTTGTGGGTTCATTTTGTTGTTGTTGTTGTTGAAATAGGATTTTGCCATGTAGCGCAAAATAGATTTAAATTCATGAGCCCCCTGCCTCTCTGCCTTTTTAAAAAAAATATCTATTTTTATTTTATGAGAATTGGTATTCTGCCTGCATGTATAACTGTGTAAGGGTGTCAGATCTTGGAATTACAGACTGCCATGTGGATGCTGGAAATTGAACTCAGGTCCTCTGGGAGAACAGTCAGTGCTCTTGACCCCTGAGCCATCTCTCCAGCCTTTTTCTCTGCTTTCTAGTGTTAAAATTGCAGGCTTGAGGTCAGGAGGTGGTGGCACAGGTTAGATCTCTTGGGAGGCAGAGGCAGAGAGAGAGGTAGAGAGGCAGAGATGTCTGAGTTTGAGGCCAGCCTTGTCTACAAAGAGAGTTCTAAGACAGCTAGGACTAAACTGAGAAACCCTGTCTTGAAAACAAAGCAGAACGAAAATTGCAGGCTTGAGCCAAAGTGCCTGGCTTCATCCTCTCCTTTGGTCTGAAGAAAGCTTTTTCTTATACACAACACGCCTAATGGCTGTCTTTGTGGTGTTGAAAATGATGTGTCGGGTATGGCTTAGTTTGGAGGCCATAACTGTGTGAGTCAAATTTTGCACTTACACCACCCTCTCCAGAATATTCATAAAGTGTGTTTCTATTCTTTCAGAGAATCCTGGGTTAGAAAAGATCATTCCTTTTTGGTATCACAAAATCACAAGTACTTTTTCTCATCAGTTATTTATTAATAAAATTCCTTTACATAGCATCCACTGTTCCCCCTTTCTCTTTCTCCCTCCCCCACTCTCCCCACCCCCATCCACTCCTCAAAGTGAGTAAGGCCTCCCCTGAGTAGTCAACACAGGCTAACATACCAAGTTGAGGCAGGACCCATCCCTTCCTCCCTGTGTCAAGGCTGAGCAAGGCATTCCACCATAGGGAGTGGGATTTAAAAAGTCAGTTCGTGTAACCAAGATAATTTCTGGTCCCATAGCCAGGGAGCCTACTAACTTCTTGATCAATACAACTTGCCAGTTGTGGTAGCATACGCTGGTTATGGTGGTGCATCCTGGTAGGGTTTGCTAAAGGAGGTGGAGGCAGGAGGATCATGAGGGTGGTGCATCCTGGTAGGGTTTGCTAAAGGAGGTGGAGGCAGGAGGATCATGAGGCCAGCCTGGGCTATGCCTTTCCAGGGGCTGGGAAGATAGATCTGCAGTTAAGAACACTAACTCATCAGTTCCCTTTGAAGGTCCTTCACCAAAGCCTTACCACTGTTAGGTAGTTATCTGCCTGCAGAATAAGGTGCTATGAACTCCAACAATGAAAACTTAAAAAACTTAAACTTACATCTTTGCTTAAACATATACTAGCTTTTCATAATCTATTTTAGTGGTGATCTTTTTTTTTTTTTTTTCCAAGTAGAATGACAAATGAATAATACCATGTAGATTTAAGTAAAGGGTTAGAGTCCTTACAGATTTGAAATCAGAAAGGTCATTACTAACACGCTCACAGGGAGCTCACAGCACCCAGCTCCCTTCTGCAGGGTCACCTTCTGTGACTGCTCTACACCCTTCTGTTCAGTTCAGCCTGTCCCCCTTTCCTTGCATGCTTTGTTCTTGATTCTCATCAAAGGGTTTACTTGGTTGTGTTTCCCGTTATGTCTCCCTTTACTTGTGGAATAAGGCTTTGTCTCCTTCCACAAAGAACTTAAGAGATATAATTTAAACGCAGCTCTGGGGAAGTGACTTCCCTGACTGTTAATTATGGGAACTGGGGCCAGCTGCCTTAGCTTCCTCGTCTGTGGCGTTATAACCCAGGACCAGTGGGCATGCTGGTAGTCCTTGACTTTAATCCAAGAATTTATAGATTGACACAACTTTAAGTTTCCCTTGGTTTACAGAGAGCCCCAGGCCAGTCTAGACTAAAGTGTGATACTCTATCTTGAAAGAAAAAAGAAAGCTAACCAAGAATGAACAAAACCCCAAACCAAACAAAGATGGTTAAACTAATAAATGTTCAAGTTTCTTTTGGGTGTGTGTGTATGTGCAAGGTCTCACTCTGTATCCTAGGCTAGCTTGGAACTCAGACTGTAGTCTGAAATTGAGGGTCTGGGCTACCTCACCTGACTTTATTTTCCCATGATTCAAAAAATAATCACATACTGGGTATGGTGGCCTCAACAATTTGGCAACTTACCTAAAAACAAAAGCAAAAGCAAAAAACCTTAAAATAGATGATAAAGAAAAACAAATGTTGCCTGTAGCCATGGACACTCTGCCTAAATTAACACATTACCATTTTGTCCTATTGTTTCTAATCATTTTGTAACTTTTTAAATTAACTTTTTGTTTTTAAAGACAAGGCCTTTCTGTATCCCTGGTTGGCCTGGAACTCTGTAGACCACACTGGCCTCGAACACAGAGAGAGCCTCCTGCCTCTGCCTTTCAAGTGCTAGGATTAAAGATGTATGCCGGGCTGGAGAGATGGCTCAGCAGTTGAGAGCACTGACTGTTCTTCCGGAGGACCTGAGTTCAATTCCCGGCATCCACATGGCAGCTAACAACCATCTGTAATTTCAAGATCTGATAGTTATACATGCAGGCAAAACACCAACTCACATAAAATAAAAAAAAAAATAAAGATGCATGCCATTACACCTGGCTAATAATTTTTTAATTACGAAGATTGACAGAGGAGTTGGATAAGGATAAGGCATGCTGTCAAGGATTGCTTCTTTTGTGGGGATTTCAGGTTCTGGTAGGAGAATTGTTCTAGAGATAGAAAGTCAAGTTCATAAACGACCTCAGGCTGCTTTGCTCTCACATCTTTCGTTTATGGTCACCTTTTTGCTGCCTTAATTTCTCCTTAAGGATGCAGAGTTAACAATGTCTCAGTTTTTCCTACTTTTTTTACTTTGGTTAAATTATGAGTCTCTGAAACATTGGGAAAACCTATAATCAGTATTTGAGTGAAAATACATTCTGAAACAAAATAAAGGCTGTGTGTTAACTATTCAGCAATTTGCCAGTGTTAACCTCTGTAACTCTATAGACTGTGTTCAAATGGTAACTCTTACTAACTCAGAGACTTTGTACCATTTTATTTTCCTCTCTTGAAGTCTTGGTTTGTTCATCTGTACCTCTTAGAGGGTTTACTATTAGGTGAGATTATGTTAAAACCTCTGTAACTCTATAGACTGTGTTCAAATGGTAACTCTTACTAACTCAGAGACTTTGTACCATTTTATTTTCCTCTCTTGAAGTCTTGGTTTGTTCATCTGTACCTCTTAGAGGGTTTGCTATTAGGTGAGATTATGTTAAGCAGCCCAGTGCCTGCCACATGGTGAAAATATAATAATACATACTATTAATTATAACACTGATGCGTGACTGGCCATCATTTTGTAAGTTTAAACACAAGAATATAGAGAAAATAATCATGGTAGACTGATAAAAAGATTATTTATTAAGGGTTCAAAGGAGATCACTCACACTCACTGAGTACCAGAGGGAAGGTGCAGTCCTGCAGAGTTTTCAAGTGGGGATCATTCCATTGGGTCCTACAATTCAATTCCTTAATAAATTTCAGCCAATCAAACAACAAAAGTAAATGTGACCCAACTCAGTTTGTCAAGATTTTTTTTCTCCTGTTTCCTCACAGATGTCTCCAAACTAAAAAACCTCTGCCAGTTTAACCCCCACTGACCAGCCTTTAAATGTGCTTCATGGTTCCCAATGGGAAGAAGGAGCGCTTTGGACCTCAGTGGCAGAGAACTCCATTGATGACCTGACAATCAATTTAACAACAGGAACACAGTCCCGCATCCCCTTTATTCCAAGCTGACTTATAACTAATCTATCATTGTTTCTAGCCCTTAGGCTGCTTTCTGCTGTTGGGCAAAGAATTGCCCTTGCCTCCACTGCTGATAGTAAGCAGCCTGTCCAATCCGGGGGAACAGGACAAAGGATAAGAGACTGCTGAACTCTGTCAAGACAAAATAAGATGGTCTCTCAAAATACCCTGCTTCTGAAAATGTCTGTCAGATATTCTAGGCTTACAGCCAAAAGATTAGGTGCCCCAATATTGCAGAAAAGCTTTGGGTGACTGTCCAGGCAGCCAGCTGTTGCTGTCTTCTCTTGTAAATTTTGGAAGTTGCTTGCTTGCACTTCCTGTGTACTCAGGTAATGTATTCTTCTTCTCAGGTCTTTGATGGGGTTGAAGACTAGATAGTTACAGTTATGACCAGCTCATATCTTAGCTGATACACTAGGCACTAGATTCAGATTATTCAGGATAAGACAGGCTGGAGACAGGCTCAGAGGTTAAGACCAGTGACTGTTCTTCTGGAGGTCCTGAGTTCAATTCCTAGTAACCACATGGTGGCTCACAACATCTGTGATGACATCTGATACCCTCTTCTGTATACTGTATACATAATAAATAAATCTTTAAAAAAAAAAGATAAGACAGCTTTGGATAATCTCTGTATTTTGCCACTGACCAATATTCTGGACATTTAATATATCTTGCTTGATGTTGTTCTTGCTGGTTGTAGTTTCCCTTTGCTTATGTTATTGTCCTTTTCCTCTCCTGGACATAGTTTCTAGTCTATAAAATTTTATATTTAGGTTTAGAACTTTCTTATTCAAACAAAAGAAGGAGATGTAGTGGAGAACAGGTATTATTTCACCTTGACCTTAAGGTATGGCCTCTTGGCCAGCATAGATCTGAGAATCACCTATGGCCTCAGGGCATCAGTATTAGCGCATGGCCATAGGGGCCAGTTTAAGATCGAGGCACACATAGGCAGACCTGTTCTCATTCTCCCTCCCTCCCTCCTTTCCTCTCTCTCTCTCTCTGAGAGGCAACCTGAGAGGAAATGGTTTTACACTTTAGAAGACAGGACGAAGGTGAGTTAATTAGAAGAAATGTGTCCTGACAATGAGGTGTCTTAAACTTAGTTAAGTAAGTTATGCAAGTTAACATAGGGTCTTGTGAAATTTTCTTCTCAGGGAGAATTTTAGAGAGAGACTAACTTTCTGTGTGTAAAGTGGCCTAAGTAAAGGTGTGTCTGCAAATAGAGGTGCTGATACTTTTCTTCACAGAGGCCCATCAAAGCTTGGGCTCACCTAGGTATGAACAGTTATAGCCCCAGTGGGTAACTATCTGTCTAATCATGTGGGATAATGTAATAACATAATAATTAAATTGCCACTCTACCTAACAAGGAATTTACAGTTTTTCTTTCCTGTGTTTTTTATTTTCTTATTGATTTTTAAAAAAGATTTATTTATTTATTATGTATACAGTATACAGAAGAGGGTACCAGATGTCATTATAGATGATCATGGGCCACCATGTGGTTGCTGGGAATTGAACTCAGGACCTCTGGAAGAACAGTCAGTGCTCCCAACCTCTGAGCCATCTTTCCAGCTCCTAAACTTATTGATTTATTTAGTAGTGAGAATGGCTCATCATATTCATTTACTTAATCATGCTTACTAAATTTTAAAATGCTCTTCTTAGTTTTATGAATTGAATGCTTTTTAGACTTATTTTTATTTGGTTTATGTGGGCTTTTGCTTGCATGTATGTATGTACAGTGTCCTTGGAAGCCAGAAGAGGGCATGGGATTCCCTGGACCTAGAGTTGTGAGTTGTGAGTTAGAGTTGTGGGTGGTGGGAATAGAACCTGGGTCCTCTGGAAGAGCAACTAGTGCCCTTAGCTGGTAAGCATCTCTCTAGTCCCTGGTTTCATGAGTTTAGACAAACACATTTTTTTAACATGAAGAAAGAGCCGTGTATTGAGTATTTATGTCTCAGCAGGGAAGGAAGGTGCAGTATCAAGTCAGAGGAGAACAGCAGGGGAGGGGCCCTGTGGGAGTCATCAGTTTCTTTTCTTTCTTTTGTTTTTAATTTTTTTTGAAATACTGCCTCTAAAGGCTTTTTTTAAAAAAATTTATGAGTTGGTGTTTTTGCCTGCATGTATTAACTGTGTAAGGGTTTCAGATCCTGGGATTAGAGACAGTTGTTAGCTGCCATGTGGGTGCTGGGAATCAAACTCAGGTCCTCTGGAAGAACAGTCAGTGCTCTTAACTGCTGAGCCATCTCTCCAGCCCTGCATCAGTTTCTCAATCCCTAGACCTGGTTAGCTTCTTCCCTCTCAAGCTGAGCAGATGGGTTTTTTTAGTGCTCTGGTATAGTTGATGTGGATTTTTAAAAAACTGAGCATTTAAAAAATTTTATTTGTTCATGTATTTATGTATATTGGTGCTTTGTCTGCATGTATATCTGCACACCAGAAGAAGATATCAGACAATTGTGAGCTGTGATGTGGTTGCTGGGAATTGAACCCAGGATCTTCAGAAGAAGCACTGAGTGAGTGCTCTTAATCACTCAGTCTTCTCTGCAACCTCGTGGTTGTTGTTGTTTTTTTTTTTTTAAAGGATCACATTGATTTGATCTCTAGTCCTCAAAAGCATGAGAAGCACAGGAACACAGGAGTCAATTATGAATGATTTTAGGATTAAGAAGTGAGATATGTCTGTGATTTGGTTCAATTTTGCTATACTTGTAAAACATTCTAGGACGGGAATTCTAGTTTTAACAGTAATAGATCTTAGATTTTTCAGAACAATTCCATTTAAGCCAATCCTTTTGTTCTCACAAGTAATGTATATGAAAACAACATGCTTTAATTTTTGGGTTATGAAAATATGACCTGCTGTTATTTATAGCAGCAGGGAGAAGATTGGCTGGTAGGAAGCACATCTCTAAGCTTAGCTTATTTCAAGCTGAACCAGGCATTTATAGAAGTTGAAAATCATGTATCGGCTGTGCTTAAATAATTCTGAGTCTGAAGTAGAGAAAACTACCTCCTATTTAATTCCTACTATGTATATATTTGGCATTGTGCTATATGCTTTCCCTACTGACAGCTGTTTGGTTAGAATTCTAGCCCAGATCCAATAACAATTTAAATTAAAACGACAACGAAACCACGTATGTCTCTTGGGCTCAGTTCATTAATAGTTGTCCCAGCTGCCACACCCTTTATAAGACCCTGGCACCATAATTAGGATAATTAAATCTCTGGGCTTGGATCTTTTAGGTCATCGACTTAGTAGGGGCGACAGCTGTTCTCTTTGCCACTAGTTTGAGAAGCACAATGATCAATTCTTTCAATGAAAGGTGCAAAGCGTCTGAGGCTGCTGCAATCCCATAAAAGAAAGGGCAGAGGGACACAAATAGGAAGCTTGAAATGGAGTGGGGACAAGAAAAATTCCTGGGGCCTTCAGACTACGTAAAACAACAACACTGGTAGAGATATAGAGTAGGAAAATCGAGGGCGGCCCTTTGCATTCAGACAGCGGTCTATAGAGGGGATCCTGATTGACACTGGCAAACCCCATAGACTCTTGTCTCTTCCATTTCACCGTCTTTCAAGAACTAGGTAGCCTCAATCCTCCTCCTCTTTGCCCTTTTTTCAAAAAGCCCGGAGGCTCTTCTTTTCCATGAAAGTCAGCAAAGCGGGGTTGATACTCTCAAATGTAAGTCGTGAGTACCTCCGTCTTGCAGGCAGGGTTATCTGTTTCATGCTTTCTCAATGTCCCTTTGGTTCAAGGGTACTGTCATTCTGGCTGTATTAGGGGGAGGGCCTGCGACGTCCATGCTGCCATGGAAACGCGCCGCCGTGTTCCTTTTCTTACGCGGTGGGCGGGCACTCGGTCCCAGTCACCTATCATCCACAGGCTTCCCTGAGTGGCGGGTCGGAGCAGCGAATGGGCGGTCCGATACTGAGTGACGTGAGGGGAAAAGGGGGAGCTCGCGGCTGGTGGCGGCGGTGGCGACAGTGGCGACCTGGGGATCGACCTGGAGGGGCCTGGGAAGCGTGCAGAGACCTCTAGATCCAGCGCGAGGGACCTCCCGCCGGGATGCCAGGTAATGCTGGGTGTAAAGCGGGGAAAGCTGGCCGCGGAGGTCCAGGTGGCAGGCTTGAAGGGCTGGCTGCCCGGAGGGGGCGGGGTGGCAAGCATGGCGGCGGTGACGGGGACGGGGTTGGAGGGCCCGGGGAGGGGGTGGGGAGGCGGCCGCCGCGGTGGTCGGGAGACCGCGTGGGGGTGGTGTGCTTTCCCGCCTGGCCAAGGTTGCAAGAGGTCTTCCCGGGGCTCAGAGGAGGCAAGACGCGGGGAGAGTTGTTGGGGGATGGAAAGGGGCGGGGAGAAGAGGTGAGGAAGGAGGGAAGGGCGGCTGCGGGTAGGTGAAGAGAAAGGAGGGAGGGAGGGACCGAAGGATCCAGAGACTCGTCGTAAATAACAGAGAAACGTGGGGTGAGAAGGTAGCGGGGAAAGTACTTCGAGCGATTGCAAATGCGTGCTACTTAGAGGAGCCCGAGACTGGCCCCTTCCTAGCTCTCGCACTTCCGCCCTATTATTTAGTCTTGGATTGTGTGTGGAAGGCTCAAGTAGGGTTACTCTCTCGAACTGATGATCTTTTGTTATTCCACTCCAGGGGAGCAGATGGACCCTACTGGAAGTCAGTTGGATTCAGATTTCTCTCAGCAAGATACTCCTTGCCTGATAATTGAAGATTCTCAGCCTGAGAGTCAGGTTCTGGAAGACAATGCGGGCTCTCACTTTAGTGTGCTATCTCGACACCTTCCTAATCTGCAGATACACAAAGAGAACCCCGCGTTGGTGAGTGATGCGGTGTTTGAAAATGGTAGAACAAAGTTGAGCTCTTATTTCTTTACCTCTCCCCACACCACTTTAGACTAACCCAGAAAACTTAGTGTTTAGGAGATCACTATCTTTTGGATAAAGTTGGTGGGAAAAAAAAAAAAACAAAACCCAAAAATCCAAACCAACAGGTTTGCACATACACAGAAGTCCATTTTCACTACTTCATATACTGTGAGAATCTTACGTAGTGCACTTTGTAGGATGTTGTGTCGAATCCAGAACAACCAGCTGCAGAAGACCAAGGAAACAGCAATAGCTCGCTCAGTGAACATCTGAAAGAAAACAGACCAGCAGGTGAGCTGTAAGGTTTGAATCTCTTTCGCAGTGTTCGTGGTTAGAGCTGAATGATGTAAACATACAGCTGGGATGATGTGTAAGGGAGCCTAGTGGGTTATCTGGTACACAGTCAGCCTTTTCAGATTGCTGTTGTTTAAATTCCTGACTTTGCATTAAAGTTTGGTGGCAAATGTCTTTTGTGTGCTATCCAGTTACTTTTTTTTTTTTTTTTTTTCCAGACCCTGTGGATTCTTCTCAGTTGGGAACCTGTGGTTCCATCAGTCAGGTCATAGAACAGTTGCCTCAGCCACACAGGACAAGCAGGTATATTACTGTTTGAGGGAATCGATTTTAGTTTATTATCCAGTCAATTTATCTGTGCCTGCAGACTCACGCCAAAGATTCATCTTGATTCTGTGAATTAGGGAATGGGATTTGGTGATTACATAGATAGTATTGTTTTAGGACTGAGATCTAGGATCTCTTTGTGAAGTAATACTTTGTGAAACTGCAATATTCAAATTGTAATGTATACCCTAAAGAGTATTCAGTTTGCACTGTGTCTTATGTATATCATGATGGTGTTCTCTGTGTTTTGTCCAACACTGACTTCAGTGTCTCCGTTACATGGGGAAACTGATGGGCAGAGAAGTTAATGACTTGCTTGACTGTGTTAAGGGGAGAGCTATTCTTTCTGGCTCCAAGTCTTATTTCTCTTACTGTTCAGTATTTCTCAGGCTTCTGCCCCAGTTTTTCTAAGGTCAAAGAACACAGACAACTTTAAGCATCTTGAGGCTGGAGGCTGAGAGGGAGATAGTTAAGAGACAGGAGTGTTGGCTTGACACAGTTCCAGCTGTTGGCTGTTGCTTTATCTGAAAACAAAGTGTTTTTTCTGGTGTGTTTATGTTGTATTTGTACTTAAGTTTTCTGTCAAGTGGAAATGAATGCGTTTAAACAGTCTGCCAGGTAGTGGGTTTATCTTGACTGGTGGATAAATTTTATTAGGTTCATAATGGTAATATGAAGGGGTTTGAATTTAAAAATGGGAACCTAGTGTGGTCTTGTACAATTTTAATTCTAGTGCTGCTGGGGCAGGAACAGGTGGATCTATGCATTAAAGGCCGGCCTGGTCTACAAGTAGACAGACTTCCAGGTCACTGTGTAGTGAGACCATGTTCCTGTCCCTCCTCCTGCAAAACAAAACAAAACAAACAACCAGTTAATAAAGGAGGAGGAGGTGATTTCTCATAAAGCTTGCATTTCTGATTTTGGATTGCTAGTCCTTAATGGCTGCAGTTTGTCCTCGTCCCCGGAGCTCACTGTTCCAGTGTCACAGTGCTTGTTCCCGTACCCGGCTGATTCACTTATCTATGATTGTGTGTGTTTGCATAGATTTTGAGATGGAGTTTGATTCTGTAGCCCAAGCTGTTCCTGAACTCACCATGTAGTTTAATCTGACCTCTAATCATGGTGATCCTCCTGTCTCAGCTTCTTAGTTGCTGAGACTACAGGGGTGAGCTGTCAGGCCTGATGCCACCCATCTAGTTTCCCTTGTTTTGGTTTATAGTGTCTTTGGTGAGTACATGTCTGGCTCAGGTGTGCTTTTGTGGCTTGTAATGTACATATGTATGTACGTGTGTGTGTGTGTGTGTGTGTGTGTGTGTGTGTGTGTGTGTGTATGATGAAGATAAGAGGTAAATGCTGCAGTAGAGACTGGGGTGTCCACTCTGCTTTCCCTCTTGAATCATTGTGCTGCTCTTGCTCTTTATGTAAAAGAGATTTTATGTTCATGTTCAATAAATATGTAGGCACTGTGGCATGTTCCTTACAGGGACTTTGTTTCATGGGGCAAGGAACCTAGTCTTTATCTCAGATCATTACAAAGAGAATAAGATACAAATCATCCAGTCTGGAGTAAAGGAACACTTATTTGAGGAATATAGTCTAAACAGTAAGTGCAAATGTGTTAGTCACAGTTAAAGGGCCAAGGAGATGCAGTGTTAGAGGAAGGTCTCCCCAGATAGTAAACGCCTGAGCAAAGACCACAAAGGTGTGTGAGTCTGAGGTAGGTTCCAAAAGAAGTTCTTCAGACACATGCATATACATTCGTCCATATAGAATCTTTGATAAGCACATACTTTGAAAGAAAAAAATCTGCTTATCATGAAAGTCCAGGGGGCTGGAAAGATAGTTCAGCACTGGCTGCTCTTCCAGAGGACCTGAGTTCGGTTCTCAGCCCCCACATGTCTCACAACCATTTGTAGCGGGATCTGATGCCCTCTTCTGGCATAAAGTCATACATGCAGATAGAGTACTCATTACTTAAAATAAAAAAATAAGTTTTTAAAAAAAAAAAACTCCAAAAAACTCTTGTTTTCCCTATCATTCTCATGATATAAACTGATGTGTCTGAATAGAGACTGTCCTATAGAATAATGGGGAAAGAATGTATATATCTTAACTTTTTTATAAAATATTTGAAAGTTATTTTTCTGTTTTTTTTGTGTGTGAGTAAAAAAAAAAACTCCAAAAAACTCTTGTTTTCCCTATCATTCTCATGATATAAACTGATGTGTCTGAATAGAGACTGTCCTATAGAATAATGGGGAAAGAATGTATATATCTTAACTTTTTTATAAAATATTTGAAAGTTATTTTTGTTTTTTTTTGTGTGTGAGTGGGGCAGATGCACACATGCTCTGCAGATGTCAGAGGGCCCCTTATGGGGGAATCATTTCTTTTCTTCAACCTTGTGGATTTTGGGACTCAAACTCAGGCTGACAGGCTTGGTGGCAAGTGTCTTTACCCATGTGTCATCTTACTGTCCCCAAATGTTGTCTTTTTAAAGATTCACTTTTATGCCTTTAATCCCAGCACTTGGAAGGCAGAGGCAGGTTTGAGGCTAGCCTGGTCTGCAGAGCTGGTTCCAGTCCAGCCAGGCCTACATAGAGAAACTCTGTTTTGTAACAACAACAAATCAAACCAAAACAGAAATATTCATTTTTATGTATTTATTTAAAAAGTTTTTGGAGATTTTATTTTTATTTTACATTTAACATATATTTTGCTTGTATGTATGTCTGTGTACCACATGCATGTAGTGGATTTAATGAGGCCAAGAGAAGGTGTTGTAATCTCTGGAACTGGAGTTAGAGATTGTTGTTAGTTGTCTCGTGGGTGCTAGGATTGACTCCAGTGCTCGAGAGGAGCAGCCAATGCTCCTAAATGTGGAGCCATCTCAGCAGTTTCACATGTTTATTTTCATATTTCATTTAGAGCTTTGTATATTCTAGGCAAGCTGTCTACCACTGAGCTATATCTAAAGCCCCTTGAAACATACTTACTTGAGATAATTATACACTCACGTGCTATTGTAAGAAATAATACAGAGTTCATTATGGTGGCACATGCCCGTAATTTTAGTACTTGGGAGGCTGAGGCAGAGTAATTAACCTGGACTACATAGTGAGTTCAAGAATAACTTAGGATACATAGTCAAACTATCTCAACAGACAAATCTGAAAACAGAACACGGGGAGAGCCTTAGAATCCTTTGCCCAGTGCAAACCAGAACATTACAGCCAAGAATGATGAAGATTGACAGCATTCCCTTAGATTCCCTGTGTAGTGTTTCTAGTTGATCATTTGTGTGGGTTCCTGTGTCTGCCACTCCGGTCAAGGGACTGGACAGTTGTGTACGGGATGTCGGGTAGTCTTTCTTTGGTCACACCTCCCTTTGCTTTCCTGATTTTTTAGCAATCACTAACCTATGTTCTATTTGTAAGATTTACTTCAAAATATTGTGTAAATATGCAAGTGTATGGGATTGTCTTTTTTTTCTATCAGCATAACTCCTGGGAGATTCATCAGTGAGTATTCTCATGTCTCACTCATTTCTTCCTTTAATCTGAGTAGTCTTTCAGAATGTTAGATATGCCTTTACTCATAGATTGAAACATACCTTTTTTTTAAAAAAAAAAAAAAGTTTTTTAACTATTGTGAATAAAACTGTTACAAGCATTTGTGCAAATTAAAATGTTCTGTTTTTTTTTAGTCTTTGTATATGTGTGTGGAGTATATGTATATACTGTGTGTGTATATGTATTTGCACGTGGAGGTCAGAGGACAGCTTGATTTTCTTCCACAAAGTGGGTCTTGGGGTTGAATGCAGGTTGTCAGGCTCACTGTATGTGTATAAATATATACGTATATGTGTACAAAGGCCAGGGACATTGCTCACCAGGCAGAGACTCCTACAATTATTTTTTAATTTTAATTTAATTTATTGAGAGACAGGAGCTCACTGTTGTAGCTCTGGCTGGCCTGGGACTTGCTATGTAGGCTGAGATGACCTTGAACTCACAGATTTTGTTTTTGTTTCCTAAGTACTGACAGGCATTAGGGTGTGGCTGTTGTGTCTGGTACCCCTTGTAAACTGTTTATTGTTATGTGAATATAAACTTCTTTTCTTTAATAATGACCAAGTTTTAATTGCTTGGCTGTGTGATATTGCATGTTTATCTTTTTAAAGAAATTGCTGGACAGTTCTAGAGTGTCCCTGTCACTTCACTGGCAGTGTGGAGGGAGGTGTTCCAGTATCTGTCCTCTCTAGCTGCCATTGTTCTTACTGTTTTGTCTTGGGAAGTGCTCAGGGTTGAACTTGGGGCCTCAGTCATGCTAAGCTGTGTTCTATGACCAGCTTATACTTCCAACCCCTTCACTATTTATGTCTTAATATATAAGTTATATAAATTACTTTTGAAAGTGTCTCATGTATCCCAGGCCAGCCTCAAACTTGAAGCTCACTGTGTAACTGTAACTGAGGATGACCTTGAACTGTTTCTGCCTCTACCTCTAATTACTAGAAACAGGTATGCATCACCTGACTGTTTATGTGGCACTGAGGATGGAATCCATAGCCTCTTGTGCTCTAGGCAAGTGCTTTTCCAGCTGAGCTAACCCTCCTCACTTATCTGATAAGTGTAGAGTAATGAATGTCTCCTTGTGGTTTGATTTCCTTCTCCTAAAGGCAGATGACGTCACACCTTGCCTGCTGTGTGCTCTCCTCTTCAGGGAAATGTCTGTTTATGTCTTCTGCCCCCCCTTTTAAAAATATTTATTTATCTCTTATTTTATGTGAATTGGTGTTTTGCCTTCATGTATAACTGTGTAAGGGTGTCAGATCTTGGAATTACAGACAGTTGTTAACTGCCATGTGAATGCTGGGAATTGAACCCAGGTCCTCCAGAAGAACAGTCAGTGCTGTACCACTGAGCCATTACTTGCTTTTTTTCTTTCCTGTCCTAAGTTGGGGCCTGTGCGTGGGAGTCATGTCCTCTTTTGCTGAGCTATGCCCTAGCCTTGTGTGTCTTGAGAGTGCTTTATAAATTCTGAGTGTAGTCCTTTGTAGTGATGTGCTTTGGCTTGTAAATATTTTCCCTGTGTAACTTGCCTTTTTATATGTTCATAAGGTTTTTCACAGAGCAAATTTTAAATTTTTAAGGCTTATTAATTTATTATGTATACAGTGTTCTGCCTGCACACTTGCATGCCAGAAGAGGGCACCAGATTTCATTACAGATGGCAGTGAATCACTATGTGGTTGCTGGGAATTGAACTCAGGACCTCTAGAAGAGCAGCCAGTGCTCTTAACCACTGAGCCATCTCTCCAGCCCCACGTTTTAAATTTTCATGACATTTGTTAAGTATTTTTTAATAAGATAGCATTGCCTAGTTTATTTTGAAAAGTCCAACGTAAGATGGGCGGTAGTGCCACACACTTTTAGTCCCGGCACTCAGGAGGCAGAGGCAGGCAGATTTCTGTGATTGAGGCCAGCCTGGTCTGCAGAGTGAGTTTTGGGACAGTCAGGGTTCCATAGAGAAACAGAAAACTCCAGGGTAGAAGTAGGTGAGTCTGGTGAGATTCTGAGATGGGAAAATAGGATTCGAAGATAGAGCACAGGGAGAGAGCATGGACAGGAAGAGGAAGGTCAGTTCCAGGGTTGGTTTGAGCAGCTACAAGAGCAGAGCTGAGAAGACTGAGGAGAAGCAGTTCAGCTGTAGAATGGCTGAGACTGCGCTACCCATTAGCAGTGGAGTGGAGAATAGGGGTCATGTGCCGGCTGGAGAGCTACTGTGTAGAGTCAGGAATAGTGCAGTATTCAAAACGAGCCAGGGGTGGTGGTGCCATCTGACTCCGAGGCCAAGGCAGTAGGTAAGATCATGGTGAGTTCACAGTCAGCCTGAAAACTACATACAGACTGAATTGTAGGCTAGCCTCAGCTATGCAGATTCATGATTTCTTTAAGAAAACAAAAACCAAAAACCACCAACAACAAAAGACAAGCTGAGTTTGAGTCAGAGGTTGAATACTGCTTAAGTAGAGGTCTTCCTCTACATATATATCAGGGACACAGGGAGAGCCCTTGACAGACAGAAGGCCAAGAGTTTGGTTTTCAATGGTCTCTCCCTTTAAATTTTTCAAATTTTGGGGGTTGGCGCCCAGCATCTCTGTTGTCCTGGCTTTCCTGGAGCTTGCCATATAGACCAAGCTGACCTCAGTCTCACAGAGATCCACCCACCTCTGCTTGTTAAGTGATGAGATGGAAGGTGTGCATCACCATGCCCAGAATTTCAGAGACTTCTCCCTGCTCCCACCACCACCAGGGTTTCCCTGCACAGTCCTGATTGTCCTGGAACTCACTTTGTAGGCCAGTTTGGCCTCGAACTCACAGGGATCTGCCTGCCTCTGCTTCCTGAGTGCTGGAACTAAAGTTGTAGACCACCACTGCCCAGGCATTTCAAACATTTTAAAGGATGGACGATGAAATTAATACTTTTTCTGATACTGAAATTACTCTTCTCCTGTTCCCCTTCCCTTTCTTTTTTGAGACAGGGTCACATGTAGCATATGCTGGCCCTAAACTAGAGATCTTCCCACCTCAGCCTCCCAAGTACAGGAATGGCAGGGCTGTACCACCACCTTCACTGCAGATTATTTAATAGCTGTAAACTTTGAGAAGTAAGTTTATGCCCATGACTGTAGTCTCAGCTCTTAGGAGGTGGAGGCAGGAGGGTCCTAAAGTCAATGTCACCCTGGTTGGGATTGCTGCTGTTTATGAACATTTTTAAGCTCTCGATACACCTTTCTGAATTGTTTTTCAGAAAGGTTCCTATTGCATGAATTCTATTCTGTATTATAGTGAAAACCTGGAGCCAGATATTGGAAAAAGCTGAAATATCAGAGAGACAGAGAAACAAAGCACAGCCACTTCTCACCCAGCCAACTCTTCAGGCCTGTCTCCTTGAATCCTCAGACCATAAGTCTCTCTGTCCTCTGTCCCAAAGGGAGAACTCCGCCCTTTTCTGCCTCCTCCCAACTATCTCACTTTGGTTCAATTTTCCTAGAACAAAGATGTGTGCCATCACTGCCTAGACTTGTTAGGTCTCACAGAGATCCAGATGCCTCCTGAGTGATGGGATTAAAGGGTGGGTCTCCACTCCCTGACCTTCATGGCTTGGCCCTGTGGGTGCCTCTGTCCTCTGATATTCCAGACTATTTTTATTAACTATATATCACCACAGTTTCCCTTTACACTCACCATATGTAAGATAGAAATGATGTTTTTCTCCATAGTTGGTATAGTACTGAATAGTATAGTATGGAATAATATGTAATTTCTTATGATTGTCATGTAGCCTAGACTGGCAGAAGCTGACCTTGAGCTTCTGACCCTTCTCTTCACTTTCCCAGTGCTTAGTTACAGGCTTGTACCATGATGCCTGGCTACAGTTTTTTTTTAAACAAATTTAAAGATAATTTTTTCTGATTTTAGTATCCACTGCTACCCATTCATATGTTGGGTTTTTTGTTTAAATTATGTGTCTTTTATATAGACAGATTTTGTGTTGTATTTGTTACTATATTTTTTTCTGATTAAATTTTTGTCCTTTAATGTATGTTTTCATTATGATATTAACATTTTTAAAAATGATGTATTTTTAATTATGTATATATTTATCTGTCTGTATATGAAGATGTGCATATAACGCAAGTGTCTGCAGATGCCAAAAGACTATGTTGAATCTCTTGGACCCAGAGTTCTAGGCAGATGTGAACCTTGGGTATTAGGAACTGGTGTTGGGTTCTTAGGGAGGGAATTATGCTCTTAACCTCTATGCCATCTCTCCACCCCTAATTTCTTTTTAGGCTTTGGAGGTTTCTTAACCGTAGTTTTATTGAGATTCTTTGATGTAGTCTGAGGCTTTTTACCAAAGTACTTGTGAACTTTAATTTAATTTTGAGTCCCTGACCCCCACGTGTTAATTCTTTTCAGTCTCTGATCATAAGAAGACAAAGACATTTATGATTGGTTTTGTCACTTAGTGCTGTCTTTTGAGTCATTAACCTTTTAGGTATTTTCTACGGCAGCAATAAAGCCCTGCGGCTTTGTTTACATTTCTAATCTGGGTAAAAGATAATTGGTCTGTTAGGATAGTCACTGCACAGTTCAGCGTGCCTTGAAGAGCCTCTGTTGGTGGGAACATCACGTGATTGTGTTCTTTTACTGCAGTGTTCTTCCAGAGGAGGAGAAGGAGGAGGGGTTGGAAGAGGAGAGCCAAGAAATGGGAGCAGCCGATCCAGATACTGCTCCATGCTCCCTTGGTGCTGAAGGTAGCCTGTGCCCTTTCAGAATAATAGATTCTTGTCATACTCTTTTACTGTGAACACACAGGTAGCTACATTTCTCTTTACCATGTAATAGATTTCTCATGATGGAGCGAAGAGTCACTAAGGAATTTTCCTAGTAATTTAAGATGTCTCATTTAATTTGATGACTGTGACTTTTTTTCTGTTAAGCAGCCTTCCAAAGCTGTGGTAGATAGAATATCCCAGAAAATAATCAGTTTTGGAAATTTCACCCATTGCTTTGGGCTTCTGGCAGGACAGAATGCCATGGGTGGGTGCACATGGAACGAAGCTGTTTTACTTCATAGTATTTGGGAAACAAGGCAGAAAGAAGGAGAGATGGTTCTGCCTGCGTCCTAATAACCTAATTTCCTCCCTCTAGGCCTCTTCTTAAAGATTCCAGCATCTGGTGTGGTGCTTGCCTGTGATCTTAGCGGTTAGGAATTGAGAAGAATTGCCTTGCATTTGAAGCCAGCCTGGGCTACTTTGTGAGATCCTGCTTCAAAGTCAAATAAAACAGAAGGTTCCAGCACCTCATAATGGCACCCCATGCAGTGACTAGCTTTTAATTAATGCCTCTGGGAAGCATTAAAGACCCCAAACATAACAGTAAGCTGGGCATGGTGGTGCAGGCCTAGGAGTCTAGTATTCAGGGAGGCTGAGGCAGGAGGTTAGAAGTTCAGGCCTGGTGTGGCTTTTTTAGCACGACCCCTTAGAACAAACGAGCCACTCCTCATTGACCAGCTCTCTTTCTGCATCTTGTTTTTTTGTCTTTTGCACTTATATTTTGCACACTTTTGAGTGTGGTGATGGTGTATCTATAGATTATTGACATAGTCTCATTTTAAATGCTTATAAGGCTTTATGGTACCCATGTTTTGCTTTATTATATACCCTCCCTTTTCAAATTTATTTATTAATTTAATGATATGTGTGTGGGCCTGCAGTGCATATTCTATGGTACCGTATGTGGAGGTCAGAACCAGCCTCTCTCCTTTCAACACATAGATCCTAGGGAATCAAACTCAGGTTGTCATGTTTGGCTTGACAAGTAAGTTTAAGATAAGGGAGACCTTATTAAACTAATTTCTTAGTCTAGTTTACAGCATGGTCATACATAGGCCTTAAGTTCACTGTGTACCTAAGGGGGCCCTGAACTTTTGATCCACCTGCTTCTACTTTCCCAGTGCTGGTATAAGTGTGCTACCTCACTCAGTCTAATAATTTTATTCTTGACTTTTTTTCTCTTCTTGTGGTGCTTAGGATTGAGCCCATGCCCAACACCTTAATCTGTATTGTTTTGTGAAAATTATATGTGACAAGGCTTTGATGTGAAACATTTAATGTGATTCTTGAAACTGGCAGGATGGCTCAGTAATTAAGGGGACTTGCCAGCTAAGCCTGATGGTCTGAGTTCTGTCCCTGGAATCCACATTGTGGAAAGAGAGAACCGATTCATGCAAGCTGACCTCTGACCTCCACACTTCATCTGTGAGGTGTGTGTATATGTATGTGACACATAGTCACACACACATAAATGCAAAAAAATGTTTTAAACATGATCCTCTCTATGAGACAGTGTCTTGCATCTTGATAATGTTGTGGGGTGGCGCCTAATTTCTTGGAGTTTTGTTCCTAGATTCTGCTTCATCACAGTTGGGCTTTGGGGTTTTGGAACTGTCCCAGAGCCAGGATGTTGAAGAACAAACAGTGCCCTACGATGCCGACCAAGAACAAAGACATTTAGTTACCACCAACTCCGGTTCCATGGAGCTGCCTGATGTGGGTGCAAATACTGGTATGAACACGTGGTGTTGGTTATAAGGTTTTTTTCCTCTCCTACAACTAGTTTCTTAGTCTTTTTTTCCATCAAGATGTTTTTCTTTTTGTTTTTTTTTTTTGTTGTTGTTGTTTGTCTAAGTCTCATCCTGTAACTCTGGCTGGTCTTGATCTTAGTCTGTAGACCAGGATAGTCTTGAATTTAGAGATGAGCCAGCTTCATCTTTAAATTTAGAAAAAAATAATTTAGAAATAATTTTAGTTTTTTTTTTTCCTATGTGTGAGTGTTTTGCGTTTATGTGTGTACAGCATGTTTGCTTAGTCCCCTTAGAAGTCAGAAGAAGGCATCAGATTCCCTGGAGCTGCAGTGAGCCACTAATGTGGCTTTGTAGTCAGAAGTTTTTGGTCTGTTAGGCCTGAGGTCCAGACCTACAGTCCTGCAGTGGCTTAGCCCCAAATAATCACATAAAGGCTTACATGAATTACAAACTGTTTGGCCTGTGGTTCAGACTTATTATCAGCTAGCTCTTATTATTTAACTCACCCATTTCTTTTCTTTTTTTTAAAGATTTATTATGTATATAACATTCTGCCTCCACTATGCCTGTGTGCCAGAAGAGGGCACCAGATCTCCAGATAGATGGTTGTGAGCCACCATGTGGTTGCTGGGAATTTAACTCAGGACCTCTGGAAGAACAGTTCTTAACCTCTAAGCCATCTCTCCAGCCCTTGACTCACCCATTTCTATTACTCTATGTCTTGTCACGTGGCTTGTGGCTTACCTGTGTTTCTTTACATCTTGCTTCCTTGACCAGTTGCCTCTATCTTTTTCCACCCTCTTTCTCCTTTATCTATGCTTGGATTTCCTGCCTGCCTCTAAGCTTCCTTGCCATAGATCCAAACAGTCCCTTTATTATCCAGTGGTATTCACAGCATACAGAAAGACATCTGGGAATGAAACTTGGGCCCTCTGTAAGAGCAACAAGTGCTCTTAATTGCTGAGTTATGTCTCCAGCATCATCACCTCCAATAAGGTGGTTTTTGTTGTTGTTTGATTTTGGCTTTTTGAAGACAAGTTTTCTTTTCATAGCCTTGGCTGTTCTTGAACTCATTTCTCAGACCAGGCTGATGTTACACTCAGAGATTCACTTACTTTTGCCTCCTGAGTGCTGGAATTAAAGGCATGTGCCACCATGCCCAGCTTCCTAATAAATTTTAAAACTGTCCAAATTCATTTTTATGTTTGCAGAATAAGTAGTAATCCTTGTCAAGTGATGAGTTTTAGGTTGATATTTTCTCTGAGTAGGTCATTGGTTACTTCTTTTTTGGGATGATAACATATATATTTTAAAAATTAAATTTATGTGTAGGTGTATAGTATCTGTGAGGTTACAAGAGGGTGTCAGATCTCCTGACACTGGACTTATAGGTGTTTGTAACCTACTCAACATGGGTGCTTGGAATTGAACTCTGAACCTCTGAAATAGCGGCAAGCACTCTTAACTTCTCTACCATTTTCCCACAGATTGTGTGTCTGTCTGTGTTTCTGTCTGTCTGTACCTACATTTCTATATATGTATGCACATATATATTTATATGTTACATTTTTTATTCTTTGATAATTCCATACAATATTCTTTGATTATATTTACCCAACTCCTCCCGGTCCTATCCTATCCACCCAACTTCATGTTCTCTTTTTTTCTTCCTCCTTTTTAAATAAAACAAAACCCCCAAACCTGTGTGGCCCACCACTTTGTGTTAGTTTTCCTGTGCACATGGCCTGCCCTGGAGGGTGGTTTATATACCAGGTGTCATGCCACTAAAGAAAACTGGCTTTCCTTCTCCTGATAGCAGTCAGATGCCTGTAGCTTTTTACTTGAGGGTAGAGCTTTATGCTTACTTTTCTTCCTCCATGCTAAGATTTTTGTCTAGTTTGAGCTTGTGCAGATCTTGTGTATGCTCCCACAGTTCCTGTGAATTCTTACATATGTTTTCCCTGTTGTTTTTGGAAAACACTGTTTCCTTGAAGTCATCTACCATCTCTGGCTCTTAAAATTTTTTACCCTTCTGTAAAGATCCCTTTGATAATTTGAGAGAAGAGGTGTGATAGACACATTCCATTTAGGACTGAGCATTCCAAAGCTTCTTATTCTCTTTATGTTGACCAGTTGTGGATTACTCTGTTAATTGCCATATACTATTAGAAGGAGCTTCTTTGATGAGGATTGAGAGCTACATTGATCTGTTGGTATAATGATATGTCATTAGGAGCCATTTTATTGTTGTGTCCATATACTAGAGTAATAGAAACAGATTTTCCCCTATAGCCCATGATCTGTCTAGTTTCAGAGTCTTGGCCTCAGTGACAGTGTCAAGTATGGGTTCCATCTCATAAAATAAGCCTTAAATCCAATTTTGAAATAATTGGTTTCTCTCATAACATTTATGCCACTATTAACCCATTGGACGTAACTTTCCAGGCCGGTTGTTGTTGTAACTTAAAGGGTCATGGCTGGGTGAGATTGATGTTTACTTCTTTTCTTCAGTAGCACCCAAAGCACCTTCTAGCACTGTGAATACTAGCCAGTAGGGATGAAGCTTCTAGCTGAGTACTTGCTAGATTTCTCCGTGTTCTGTGACTCATGTATGTGGTGTCTTCAGCGACAGGATCTTATCAGGACCCGGACAACTGATAGTCTTGGCAATAAACTGAAATGTTTAGGAGGTCTATGAAACCCCATTAGCCAACAACTCACAAAGTGGTACCCTATTTCTGGTGATGAGGTTTTATCTGGTACTAAATGGTGTCTAATTGGGGTATTGTCCCTCTGTTATATAGTTCTTGATATTTAACTTATGTATACAGTGAGTGTTCTACCTGCATATGCTTACAGGTCAGAAGAGGGTGCCAGATTTCATTACAAATGGTTGTGAGCCACCATGTGGTTTCTGGGAATTGAACTCAGGACCTTGGGAAGAGCTGCCAGTGCTCTTAACCTTTGAGCCATCTCTCCTGCCCAGCTCTTGATATTTTAATATTAGACTCATTTCTATTAAGATCTTTAGTTTTTGAGAATCATTTGGGGCTGCCTCAAATACTCTTTCTTCTTCTTCCTGTATATTAAGCAATTAAATGTGAAGAACAGTCCATTGAAGATACTTCCATGGTAGAACAACCCAACAAAGATATCCCTGTTACAGTGCAGCCCAATAAAGGTATCCATGTGGTAGATGAGCAAAATCTACCACCTGCAAGGTAAGCCATGCTCTCTCTAAAGGTGTCTGTGGGATTTTACTGTGGGGCTATAGGAATTTTATTTTGTCTATAGAAACAGTATTAGAAATTGCTGATTCCCACTTTCATATTTTGTAGATATTTGTCATCTTATTTTGTTCAATAGAATTGGTTACTTATAAAGATAGGTTGCTTATGCAGCCTGTGGTGTGAGCTTTCATCCTTATTCAGGCCTATTGCAAAGATGCATTATTTCTTCTGTAACTATAATCTTTAATGTTTGGTTGACACTCTGTCTGGGTAATCAGAAGCAATATGTATTTGTAGGAAATCCTTTTTGCATCCCTGGAGCTAATAAGACATAAATGAGGCAGGCATTTGGTGGCACACACATTTAATTCCAGCATTTGGGAGGTAGAGATAGGCAGATCTTTGTGAGTTTAAGGTCACAAAGCCTGGTTTATAGAGTGAGTTCTCGGGACAGCTAAGGCTACACAGAGAAACCCTGTTGTGAACCACCCTCCCCCCCAAAAAAAAGAAAAAAGGAAGGAAGGAAGAAAAAGACATAGATGAACATTGTATTGGAAACCTGTTAGTATTCTTGAGCACTCAGACGGCTTTGGGTTGTTAAGTATCATTCTTCTGTTAATTTATGGTATATCTAGATGCAGGGATTTTCCCAAGTGTTCTGGGCTCTTTGCTTGGTAGGGATGGGGATATACGCGCTCCTCAGTTTGTGGTAATTCTTGTATCCAAAACTATATTGACTGCCTAGCAGCAGAAAAAAACTGGGATGTTTTCAGTTTGAAGGAAGATGAGCAAATATTCAGTATCTTTATTTCCTTTAATAGAAAGTTGGGCATGGGGTCCTCAGTGAAGGTGATTATGGCTTTTTGTTTTGTAGTGAGACAGTGTTTTGCTATGTGACCTAGGCTAGCCTGAAACTTGAAAGAATCCTTCTGCCTCAACTTTCTTAGGGGTAGGATTGTAGGTGTGTGTCCCACCATGCTCAATGAAGGCTTTTCTTTTTTAAAAAGATTTTATTTATGTATTACGAATACAGTATTCTGTCTGCATTATATTTGCACACCAGAAGAGGGCACCAGATGTCATTATAGATGGTTGAGAGCCACCATGTCATTGCTGGGAAGTGAATCCAGGACCTCTGGAAGAGTAGCCAGTGCTCTTTTCTGAGTTATCTCTCCAGCTGCAAGGCTTCTCTTTAGAAAGTTATTTCAGTTAAATTTTTATTTTATTTAAACAAGGTCTTACTCTGTAGCTCAGTCTTTCTTCAGACTTACTTTGTAGTCCACGTTGGCCTTGAACTCACAGCCCTTCCACTCAGCCTTTGAAACACTGGGTTACAGGGATAGCCCATAGGCACAACTTTCCTGCTAGTCTTGCTTTTCCATTTTGCTTTGGATATAGTAGAATAAGTAAAAGTCTGTGGGAAAGAGCCAGAAAGTGAGTCTTACGTGGTTGACAGTATGTGTAAAGGAGTCCTGGCAAAGGTCAGCAGGCAATAGATACTATATTTGTGGTACCAGTGAAGAGAAAGGCCACACCAGTTCTATAGAAAGACATTTGTACCAATTCTGAATCACTTGTCCAAAGTTTTGGAACAGACACAAACCTGAAGAGATACGGTCATGGGGGCAATAGAGACAGGCTTGGAGATGCCCGAGGGCCTTGCAGTAGCATTTCACTTTAGTAGGCCATGTGGATTTGAGCTGCTAGGATTTCTGAAATGTTGGGCTGAAGTCTTTTTTAGCAATCTTCATCCCTGGTGGTATGGATCTCATAGGTCGGAAGATCTGCCTTCTAGCCCTTCAGCTTCTCATGCAGCTGTGGAAACAAAGGAAGAGGCACCTGCCCAGGGGCTTCTGGAAGAGGTGCAGCAGGTTCAGCCGTCCTCAGAGCCTGAGGTCTCGTCAAGTCAGGAAGACTTGTTTGAGCAGAGCAGTAAAACAGGTAGGCTTGTTGACTGTTTCTTCAGCCCCTCTTCTCGTTGTCCTAAATTTTTATTTTAGTTCTGAGGCTGCTGTTTACATTAGGAAGCACTTTTCTGTAGGTATGATATAGAAGAAAAATACAGTCCTAGCTAGTCAGTGAGGAGGGCTTTCAGAGAACGTTTATTAGTCAATACTTTATGTAAATTTCACCCTTTCGGGAACGGAGACATTGGAAATAGTAGCAAGTCTAGTAACACTTGGCTCCTGGACAGAGCTGCCATTTCTCCTGTCACACTTAGTGTGGTGCTTTCCTACTCATCTGGGTAGCAGTTCACTTTTCTACTTATTACTGGACACAAAAGGCAAACTAAGGTCTAGAAGAAAGTCACAAAGCTTGGAGCGTAGAATCGAGTTTGTTTCGTACCTCTGTAGTCCTCACCCCATTCCAATCTCAGAAAGCAGGAATGCTTCAGTGAAGAGCAGGGAGGGAGAAGACTGCATTCCTTTCTGTTCTGTGTTGTGCTTGGTGGGTAGGACATCAGCAGGCACCCGCTAAAGCAGTCATCTATTTAAGGCATTTTTTTACACTTAGGAATAATATAGTTGATGTTCAATCTGTCTAAGTTGATATTCTCCATCTAAGGAGAAAGGACCAGAGGGAACTTAATAATGTAAGTCACTGTGGCCGCTCATACATAGTCTTTAAATTTAGTTGTTAGTATTTTCTGTCTCCTTTGAGGAGGCTCAGGTTCTAATCATGACAATTGCTGCATTCGTACCATCAGGTGTCATGCGCACTGTTTTGACTTCTCCCATCCGCATCATGGCATGAGCTTTACCTCACCTTAGGTAGACCTTGGAATAAAAGGCTCGCTTGCTGTTTTATTATAGAAGCATCACAAGAAAGAAAGAGGAGCAGCCAAGCAGAGGTATAAGGATTCTGACTTTTCCTCTATAGTAGTTACTTATCATTCTGTGAAAAAAAAAAAAAATCTGACAAAAAAAGCTGAAATAAGGAAAGTTTTGGGGCTGGAGAGATGGCTCAGTGGTTAAGAGCACTGGCTGCTTTTGCAGGTTCAGTTCCCAAAACCCACATGGCCCCTCACAATCAACTGTAACCCCAGTTCAGGGATCTCATGCTTTCTTCTGGTCTTTATGGGTTCCTACAGGCATGTGATGATATAAATATAATAAATAAAGGGGCACATTTTAAAAACAAAGGTTTTTGGTCTCATAGGTTGAGATTTCTAGTGACCATGTTCAGGGAGGCTATGGCTGTAGGTGGAGAGAGACTGATCACAGTGTCCCTGCTCAGGAGGCAGAACTGGGATGCTAGCCCATGGCGTTGGAATCTGGGCTGCCCACATTCAGGGAGGGTGCTGCTCCTCAGCTAAACCTTTTTGAAAATACCCTCATAGATACTAGAAGTTTGTTTCCATGGTAATTTTAAATGCAGCCAAGTTGACAAAATCAATCATGACAGCTTGACACCAACATATCACTTTAGATTTTTAACATTTTACCCCAGCCCCTAAAGTCTCATTTTCATCTCATAATACAACTGCATTTAGTTGTTTGGAAAGTCCCCGTTGTCCATAACAATCCCAGTATTGTTTGAAAGTCTAAAGTATCTTTTGAGGCCATGTCTAAGTACAAGCCCCTATAAAGCTATATATATGTAGTCAATATTCTCAGTCCAAAAAGAGGGAAGGGGGCAAAGCAAGACTGAGACCCAGCAGGGCAAACAGCAAACCCATAGCTCCCTGGATTGGGTTTGTGATGTTGTCATGTGGGCTCCGACGGCCTTGGGGGCTCCCTTCTCCTGCTTTGATGTCTTCAGTGTAGGTGACCTCTCGTGGCAGATGTCCCATGATGGTTTTGGCTTCTCTGAACATTCCTGGGTTCTCTGTTGCAACTTAGGCTTCACCTTGCCTGCTTCATGCATGGTCTAGGAGAGCCTTGCTGCAGGGAATCTAACCCCTCCACACATTGCCGGGATCCAGCAGCTTTCTGAAACTTTGGCGCCAGATTCAGTGACTCTTTTGATTTTACATCTCTCATGCCCACAAAAATAGTACCAGGTGGATGATACTCCTGGTTCCGCCAGCTTGAGATGTAGCCTGACCCTCTTGGATCACAGTTGCAGTGAGCCCTGTATCTTTGAGGGTGCCCTCAGAGAAATGCTTCCCTACGTAGCCGTTTTCCAGCAGGGAACCCATGTGGTGACATGGCCAGGTTAGACTTTCTTTCCAATGATCAGGTGGGATCTTAGCTGCTCCTTTCGCACTGAAAAGCATGAAGGGGTTCTCTTAAAGGCATGATTTAAACATTACAGATCCTGTCACTGGATTCTCTGCAGCTTTAAAGTCTGCACATTTTCCTGTATTTCCTTCTCTTACTGTTGATATGAATGGGGACAGTGAGCAGAGTGCTTTCCTGACACACAATTGGTTCTGTCAAGCAAATTAGTCCATTACTGTTTTTCACTTCTTTAGAGACAGGTTCTTAACTTTGTAGCCCTGGCTGTCCTGGAACTTGCTGTGTAGACCAGGCTGGCTATGAATTTATAGAGATCCACCTGCCTCTGCCTCCCAAGTGCTGAGAGTAAAGGCATGTGTCCCCATACCCAGTTATTCCATTAGTTACGAATTCAGCCTCAAGTTCTTAGGATACAAGACAGACAGATCTTTGCCAGAACGTATCACGGGGGGGGGCTCATAGTTGAGTTTTAGAATATGTCACCAGTGGCTCCATTCCCAGTAGAGACCTTTTCCCCATCACAACTTTGAGAGCCAGGCTTCTCTTGTCTTCACGTTTTTCTACATTTTGGTCTTCTACACTCTCACCTAATGGCCTGCTAAGCTCAGTTTACATTGTTCTACATCTTCAACCTCTTTTACATTTTTCATATAAACCACCTCCAGAGGCCTGGAATCCACAATTCAGGTTCATGACAGGCTGGGGCTCAGTTCTCAGTACCAATTTTCAGGATTATTTTTTCATTACTTTGGTAGAATATCTGATAAGTACTTTATAGACATGCCTACAGGTGTGTTTCTAACCATTATTGGATATCAGCTTATATTATGGCAGAAAGGACCAAGAAACTGTTTTAACCAATTCTTTATCAAAGAAACCTGAAACAGGGTGTGGGGTGGGAGTTACGAGTTGCATTCTGGTGATGGTGATGTCCCATTGAGTTGTGCTACCATCCAAAGGAAAGTGTAACAGACTGGGTGTTGCTGTTTCACAGCCCTCAGTAGGTATCCCTCTCAGTGATGTCAGCCTGAGAAGTAAACGCAACTCTACCTTTTCTCCCCCACTAGCTTCTGATGGTTGTTCTACTCCTTCAAGGGAGGAAGGTGGGTGCTCTCCAGTCTCCACACCCGCCACCACCCTACAGCTCCTGCAGCTGTCTGGGCAGAGACCCCTTGTTCAGGACAGTCTTTCCACGTAAGTAAGCCTGAAACGGTCTGAAGAGCCAGGTCGCCTCTCAGATCAGAATTTCTTTCAAAGCTAAAAGCTAGAATCCAGGCCTTAGGAATTTGGAGATCAAGACTTAATGAACTGTGGAGTTTGTACAGGAGTATTCTCCTGTTGGAGGCTGGTTGGTAATAGCTAAAGGTTTCACTAGGAAATGAAATGCTTTAGTATTTAGAAATGTAATCTATCAGAACCAACCATTTGTTCCTCCATTGTCTATCATTTCTGTCACTAACCGGAGTGGGAGAGAAATCGGGTGGTTACTGTCAGCAGTAGGGTTAGGGCAAAGAGGTTTGCTTTTGTTTTTGTGGTTGTTTTTGTTTTTAAATAAAAATGTGCACATTCTTCATATTATGTAACAATGTAAAATGAAGTAAAAATTTTTGTCTCAGATCTGTGAATGAGTTTTCAGCTTTTGGCTGTCCTGTTTTCTTAATCATGATGTTCTGTGTCTAGTCATTCACTTTCCCTTACTCTTGTAAAAACTTAGTGTTTGAGCATGGTCTGAGGCTCAGGTTGCTGTTCAGGAGGAATGCTATTGAGTATATGTGCTGTGAAGTATGTGAGCTGAATATTTTCATTACGAAGTGAAAGCGAATGGCAGACAGAGCCTTGGCTGCAGTGGGATAACCTGTGACTCTCTCTTTGTGTGAAGGAACTCCTCAGACCTTGTTGATCCTTCACCCGAAGTGTTCCGACCTACCCCTTTACTCGTTCCTAGCAGCCCCACAGAGCGAGGAGGGAGAAAAGGTGAGCCACACCATGTGTCTGTTCATTTCCGCCCAGGACAGAGCCAGTGCCCTCCTGCCTCACCACACGCACACACCGTTCTTTGTTCTTTGCAACACTACTCCTGAGACTCATTTCCTCATCTTCTAGGACGTGGCCTAAGATAAACCGCTCTCAGCCCTTCTAAGATTTTTTTTTTTGCTATTTTACTTTTGACAAAAAAGCTCTGGTACATGTTTTTAAAACTGAACCCAAGTAAGTAAGTATGGGGAAATACTGGATTGGTTATTAATTATATTACCTTCCAGTAACATGCTGACATGTTTCTAGTGAGAGAAAACCAACAGTTGTTTCTTGGGCTCTTTATTTTTACATTTATTAAAATAATCAAAGGGTGGCCTAAAGGAGGTGATAGCAGTGTTGACTTACTCGCTCCTTTGAGGACCTCCACCCCCAGCGATGGCCTCGTGTATTCCCTCTGTGGCCGAGCATGCCCTTTGCATCCGCCTGCTCTTACTGCCTGAGTGTTGGAATTGTGGATGTGTGCCACTGTGCTTTGATGTAGCTGCTGTGGGGTCCGATCTTGGGCTTTGACTGAGATAGGCAAGCACTCTGTCCACAGAGCTAGAGCCCCGACCACTTATTTCTGATAGAAGTTTCTATCCATTTCTTCTTTCCCTTCTGCTTTGCTTTGTGTTTGAGACAGAGGTCTTGCCGTGTGGCCCAGGCTGTCCTTCAAGTAGCGATCCTTTCCCTTCCAAACTCCAGCGTTAGGATTTCAACTTTGTAACACCATACATGGTGCTCCTTTTATTCACACACTGATAAGGCTAGAATAACACATTATTATTAAACAGTTAGCTGCTTTTCATTTGCTCAGATGTTTCTGTTGTCCCACGTCCCCCTCCCCCTTCCCTGAAAATCCACACAAACATCCTAAGTAGTAGTTAGTCCCTTTTATCCCCAAGCTGCACGTGAGAAGCTGGAGTCACAGATATCATAACCAGTAATACAGTTAGGATGTGAGCCTCTGAACTTTGTTTTTACCTGACGTGTGTTCCCCTGCTGAGTCCTGTGAGCCCTGAGAAGTTGAGCCGGGGCAGGCTTAGCCTCAGCCTCTTCTCTGCTTGTCTGTTCCCCAGCTCGAGGTACCGGGTAGACCAGCAGCATTCTAACTGCTTGTGTAATTGGTCACAGCTTTTGGTAAAATGAGATTTCATCCTACAAAAACCCTACTTAGATTGCTAGGTTAGTTTCTTAATTTTGTCTATCTGTAATGTGATTATATAAAAAGGATTGTAGAAAAATTGGTTTTTCTTCTCCATGTTTATAATCAGTACTCACTGTAGAAAATTTGGAAAAGTAATAGAGAAATGTGAAGAAAATGAAATAAATCACCTGAGGGACCATAATCCAGATTTAATTATAGTCAGTGTTTGGCTGTGTTTCAGAGCATTTTCTGTCCATATGAAGAAGTATTTTATGCAGTTATCATCATTATACCTGATCCAGTTTTCTTCTTTTTTTTTCATGTAATGTTGTATCAACTGTATTTAACACATTGCTTAATATGTGTATCCATGTTTGTGAAGCTTCAGTGCTTCTGAGGTCTATGTGTTTGTCATCTATCTTAGATTATTTAACCAAAGTTTGTAGCACTGAATGGTAACATCTCATCAGGGTGCCATGTGAGGGTGAAGGCGGCAGCCAGAGTGGGCACTGAATTTGGATTGTAGGCCATAGGTAACATGAATGGAATGGACTGAATAGTTTATGACTGGTGTGGTTAGGATCAAGTTGTAGGCTAGGCTGGCTCTGACGATGGGCTTGGTGGCCTTAAGGTAGGTAGAATATTATTTATTTTGTGCATGAATGTTTTGCCTGCATATATGTTTCTGTACTACTTGTGTGCCTGGCACCCTCTAAGGACAAGATAGGGTGTTGGATCCGCTGGAACTGGAGTTGGAAATGGCTGTAAGCTGCTATGTGAGTGCTGAGAATTGAACCTGGGTCCTTTGGAGGAACAGTAGCCTGTGCTCTTGAACTCCAAATCATCTCCCAAGCCCCAGAAACAGTGTTTTGTGTTCCCTCTGTGTATTCCCCTGAGTGATTTGTATTGGGATCAGTGTCTTGATTTTGAGGTAAATCAGTGTTGATTGGCAGTGGCAGCTCTGTATGTGTTCTGGTGTCAGTCTCTGCGCTCAGCAGTACTTATTGAGGCTATAATAAGTTCAGATTTTAGACAACTGACTTGGAGTGATAAACAAATTTATTGTCTTTCTAGGCCTGGGGCAGAATATGTGATAGTTAAATTAGGTGGCATTAACTGCTAGGGTGGTGGTTTAGCAGTCCAGGTGCTTAGTGGAATTGGTGGGATCCTTAGAACCCATGTCAGTGCTGGGCGAGCATGTGGTCTACTGGTTAGTCTAACTTCAGAGGGGGGATCCAGGGAGCAAAGCTGGTTAGCAAGTGAGGAAGAGTCAATTAAGACTCCGCATCAACTTGGGGCCTCCACAGACACCCCCACTGTGTGCACACACGCTTGCACCCATGCATGGAGACATTCATTTATACACATGTACACCATACACACAAACGTGAAAAAATTAATCTGGTTATCCCTGCAGAAGATGTGAGAATGATCTACGATAATCTGGAAGGGTTCAGAGGAAACAATGTAATTTCCATTTCTTTTGTGCAGGGTGGGTATCTTCAGATGAAACACCATTTTAATCTATATTTAAAAATAGATGTGGCCTGGTGAGGTAATAAAAATGCTTGCTTGGGAACCCTGACAATCCGTGATGTCTGTGGAGCTCATAGTGCAAGGAGAGAACCAACTCAGAAAGTCGTCCTCGGGGCTTCATGTGTGTGCACACGAGTGCACGTGCACACGGGTACGATTGGTGAGACACAGCCTACTGTCATGCCACATCTTTGAAAATTAGAACACTGTGTTTTAGGAATGGAAATTTCTGTAACATCATTGCTGTTAGTATTGGAACATGAGTAATATTGGTGAGTGATAATTTCTAAATTCATTTTTCCTGTGTGGAATCAGATGAGCCCATGGATATGTCAGTGATGTCTGAAGAAGGAGGGGAGAGTCTCCAGAAGCTTCAGGATGATGAAGCATTGGAGATAGAAAAGCCCCTCCTCCCGTCTCAGCCTGCTGTATCACCACAAGTGTCAACACCAGTGTCTCAGAGCACACCCGCCTTTACTCCGGGCTCACTTCCCATCCCTTCCCAGCCTGAGTTCTCTCATGTGAGTGCTGCAGGGAGAATTTCCTTCTCCTGATGCCTTCCTTGGCTTCCCTCCTTTTTGTTTTGTTTTGTTTATTTTCGAGGCAGGGTTCTCTGTATAGCACTGGCTGTCCTGGAACTTGCTGTGTAGACTAGGCTGGCCTTGAACTCACAGAGATTCCTTCTTTACTTTGTGGTTCAGGGATTTGAACCTAAGGATGCACAGTGTCTTAGGGTTTCTATTGCTGTGAAGAGACACCACGACCATGGAAAATATTTAATGGGGTAGCTTATAGTTTCAGAGGTTTAGTCCATCATCATGGTGGAACATGGAGGCGTGTAGGCAGCCATGGTGCTGAAGGAGCCAAGAGTCCCACAGCTTGATCCACAGGCAGCAGGAGACTGACACTGGACATAGCTTGAGACCTCAAAGGCCACCTCCACAGTGACACACTTCCTCTAACAATTCTAATATTGCCACTATCTATGGGCCAAGCATTCAAGCACACTAGTCCATGGGAATCATACCTATTCAGACCACCACACAGATTCTAGGCAAGTGCTTTGCCACTGAGCTCCATATTTAGACCAGTCTTTAAAAAGAGTATTCTGTTTTTTGGTTGTGAGTCTACCCATTAATGGCTGAATCCTCCAATGGTAGCGGATACCTTTAAGCCTATCACTCAAAGAGCAGAGTCAGGAGAATCTCTGTGAGGCCAGCCTGGTTCACAGAGTGAGTTCCAGGACAGCTAGAGCTACTTAGAGAAACTTATGTTTTGAAAAACAAACAAACAAACAAAATGTATTTTTTTTTATTGTGTGTGCATGTGTGCATGTATGTGTGGGGGTCAGAGGGTGACTTTGGGTGTCATTCCTATAGCTTATCGGCCTTTGCTTGCTGGCCTGTTTGGTCAAGTTCAGTGGTTCTCAACCTTCCTAATGCTGCAACCCTTTAATACAACCCCATTTTTATTGCTACTTAATAGTTATAATTTTGTGTTGAGGGTGTTGGTACACACCTTCAATCCCAGTCCTCGGGAGGCAGAGGCAGTTGGATCTCTGAGTTTGAGGCAGCCAGGTCTACAGAGTGAGCTCCAGGGCAGCCAAGGCTACACAGAGAAATCCTGTCTCAAAAAACAAAATAAAATTGTACTTTTGTCACTATTACGAATAATAATGTAAATATAGGCTATCTGATTTGAGACCACTGTGGAAGGTTTGTTTGACCCCCAAAAAGGCCATGACCCACAGGCTGAGAAACACTGTCTAGCTCCTCATGCTGGTTGGGGACATTTTCTTAGGGCCTTTTTTCTACATTCTTATTTGTTTTATAGTTTGTAGGCTATGGAATTACAGATGATTGATGATACTTGTTAATTTTGAAGGCATTGCACTTTTGATTTTGTTTCTGGTGCTTCTATTGAGTAGTGTAAGGCAAATATGATCTTGCGTTGGGCCCTGTGACCTGTATTTTTTTTTAAATTGTAATCCCACAGGATTTTCTCTTGTCCTAATGTCTATTACCACCCCCCCACCCCCGGGCTGTATAAGGTTGATTGCTAAGTCTCACTATGACAGCATGATTTCAGGGTTCATCCATCTTACTGCATGAAGCAGAATTTCAGTCCATTTTATTGTGACTGACACTGTTGTATATGTAAGACACTCTTTAGTTCAGTTGATGAACATTGAGATTGTTTTTCTTTTTGTCTCTGTGAATCATGTTGCCACGAACATTCATGCACAGACTTGTGTGAGAGTATGTTTTATTTTTCTTATGCAAGCTGTGGGTATAATTGCTGGGTGTCATCTATTTTAATCCTTGGAGTTATTAATTTCTGTGCTTTTGTTTTTAATTCTTGAAGTTGTTTTTCCCCTGAATATTTTTTGTCTTCTTTTATGTGTGTATTTCTCTTTAATGATAATAATTATTTTGAATATTTTCTCTTCCCCAGAAGAGTCCCTGTTCTCAGTAGGCTTTCCTAATGTTAAGTGGTGCTAGGGACTGAACCTGTAGCCTCAAGCATGCTGGGCAAATGAATGCTCTGCCTCTGAACACCAGTTCTTATTCACTTACTTACTTTGTGACAGAGTCTTGCTTTGTAACCCAGCCTAACTTTGTACTTTGTGAGACTAGAGATGGTTCTCTAACATATATCAGGGGTCTATTATATATGACATGATTTTGGTAGCTTGAGATGAAGTTTGAATATTCTTTTTTTTTTTTAAACTTTATTTATTTATTATTTATTTGCCTTGGTGTTTGCCTGGAACTGGAACTACAGACAGTTGTTAGCTGCCATGTGGGTGCTGGGAATCGAACCCAGGTCCCCTGGAAGAGCAGACGGTGCTCTTAACCGCTGAGCCATCTCTCCAGCCCCTTGAATATTCTTATGCCTAATAAACTTGTACTTTTAGGTTTTTGTTTTGTATTCTTCTTATTATTATTTTTTATTTTTTATTTTTTTTTGCCATAGATTTTATAAGAAAGACACTGAACAGAGTGATTCGTGTAGTTGAAAGACAGGTTGTAAGGTTTGGAGTTCTTGAATTACAGCCCTAGCTACGGTTCTTTAATTTTTGAATAATTGATTTAGAAATGTAGGTGAGTCCAAAGGTTAGATATAAAAGAAACATGATGTGGCCAACTGATAGCTTGACTTGCTTTTATCCTTCTTAGGACATTTTTATCCCATCACCAAGTCTGGAGGAACACTCAAGTGAAGGGAAGAAAGGCAGTGAGCTGCATAGCTCCTCTTTGACTGTCGAGTGTTCTAAGACTTCAGAGGGTGAACCAAAGAATTTCACTGCCGACCTTGGGCTCTCCTTGACAGGGGAGTCTTGCAAACTGATGCTTTCTACAAGCGAATATAGTCAGTCCTCAAAGACAGAGAGCGTGGGTTCTCCTAGGATTGAGGGAGATGGAGAAAACACACAGATTGAGGAGACCGAACCATTGTCTCCAGTTACCAATTCTAAACTTCCTGCCGAAAGTGATAATATCCTGATGAATCCAGCACAAGATGAGCAAGTAGAAATGGATCAGAGTGAGGAACAAACAAAAGAGGATGACACAGAGAATGGAGGTGACATTGGTATTTTAGCTGCTGGCAGTAAAGGCGGAGAAGAAACTGTTGCTGAAGATGTTTGCATTGATCTCACTTGTGATTCTGGGAGTCAGGCAGTCCCGTCTCCAGCTACTCAGTCTGAGGCTCTGTCTAGTGTCTTAGATCAGGAGGAAGCTATGGAAATTAAAGAGCAGCATCCAGAGGAGGGGTTTTCAGGATCTGAGGTAGAAGAAGTCCCCGAGACTCCCTGTGGAAGTCACAGAGAGGAGCCCAAGGAAGAAACGATGGAAAGCTTCCCACTGCACCTTTCTCTGACTGAAACTCAGCCCGAGGCATTGTGTCTTCAGAAGGAAGTCCCCAAAGAAGAATGCCCAGAAGCTATGGAAGTCGAAACCAGTGTGATTAGTGTCGACTCCCCCCAGAAGCTGCCAGTACATGACCAGGCTTTAGAGCATAAGGAGCCAGAAACCTGGGAAGAAGCCACTTCCCAGGACTCCAGTGTTATCGTTGATGTGAAGGAGCCCTCACCGAGAGTTAATGTTCCCTGTGAACCTCTGGAGGGGGCGGAGAAATGCTCAGATTCCCAGTCTTGGGAGGATGTGGCTCCAGAGGTGGAGCCCTGTGCCGAGCCTGGAGGAAGTACTCTGGAGGAAAAGGATGGAGAGTGTGATGGAATTGTGGAAGCGGAGAGCACAGAAAAGGACTCTGTAGAGGCAGACTCTCCACAGCCCCTTTTGCCTTCAGGGACAGACGAACCTTCCAGACCGGACCAGGAGATACAGCAGCCCCAGCTTCAAGAGAACGAGAGCTCAGTGACTATAGTGACCGTAGATGCAAAAGTGGCTGATGCCAAGCACCTGGGGTCAGAGGGAGCGTCCCAGCAGCTTGTGAAGGCCCCTGCCTGTGTTTCACAGAGTTTCTGTGAAAGTTCTAGTGGTGAGTGGCTTTGAGCTTTCCAGCCGGGTTCTCATTTGGAAGGTAGCAGAGTTCGCACACTGTGTCAAGATTTAGGGTTAGCCTTGGGTAACACTTGGGAGATTTTGAGATTAGTGGTTGTAGCTTTCTTTCATAGTTGTAATTATTTATATGACCGGAGGGCATTTGAGATTTATCAGCACCATAATTATCAGTACCACAATTTAGGAGTAGTCAATATGTATAAGTAGGAATTGTGCCAGCTTATTTTTTTTTTTGCCTAGGTCCTGCTACCCTATGGTCACCCTCATGTGAGCTATGCAGGTGCCACCAGTGAGCTGTACCTCTGTCCCTAACATTATGTTTATGGTTCCACAAGTACAGTGATTCCCTCCACATCTCTCTATATCTCTCTGTGTCTATCTATTTATCTATCTGTTTATCTTTCTTTTTTTGACTCAAGGTTTCTTTTCTTTTTTTAAAAAAAATTTATTTATTGTGTATACAGTAGATAGAAGAGGGTACCGGATGTCATCATAGATGGTTGTGAGCCACCATGTGGTTGCTGAGATTTGAACTCAGGACCTCTGGAAGAACAGTCAGTGCTCTTAACCTCTGAGCCATCTCTCTAGCCCCTCAAGGTTTCATTTTTATAGTCCAGACTGGCCTCATCTTTTTTTTTTTTTTCTGATATTTAACAATTTTATTTTAAAACATTATTTTAAATTTATTTTTTGGAAATTTCATAGACTTATGCAATGTATTTTGATTATAGCCATCTACCGTCTCTTTCCTCCAAATTCCTTCTGGTGCCTTTGACCCCATTACCCTCTCAACTTCATGTTCTTTTACTGGTATGTAATTGCATACCCCCCCAAGTCCAAACAGTATTACCCATATGTGCATGGTTGTGAGGCTGTCTATGGGCATTTGTAACCTCCCTGTGGCTGTATCTACAGAAGAGAGCCCTCCCTCAGCAGTCATCAGCTGCTGATAGCCCTTGCCATTTATGCTGGAATTTTGACTGGTTTGATCTTACACAGGTCTAATGCAGGTAACTATAGGTGCCAAGAGTTGATCTATGTAACAGCCATGCCATGTCCAGAGCAGGCATTTCACAGCTCTTCCCTCATCCTCCAGATTTTCCATTCTTTCTGCTTATCTGTCCTTCCGCAGAGCCTTGGATTGGGAGGTTAATGGAGGTGGCTCACCCCAGCCAAGCACTCATGGTCACTTCTACCTGTAACTTGGACTAGACAGGTCTCTGCAGTAATGTTGTCCACTTCAAAAGGAAGGTCTTCTGACCACAGTTCAGAACAATATACACCTAGAGGTATAAAAATAAGTATCTAGGAGGCAGATTGACAGCTTGACATTTAACAGAACAGGTTCCCAGCTGTGGCCTGTGATCTCCTTAGTCATAGGCTTTTGACAAGGTTTTTAGTACGTTCAGATGTTTAACTTTCCCATCTCCATGGTTCAGGTGCTAGGGTTGCAGCTGTGTGTCTCCATGCCTGCCAGAAATACCTTTCTTTTAATTGCCTTTTATAGTTGTATGCAAAAAAAAAAAAATTTGAGATACTGAATATTAGTTGTTATGGTAATAGTATTCTTTATGAGTACTATAACAGCTTATGCAGTTATTTGCCAGGATGAATTAGTTTTTGTTATAAACACTGCCTTATTAAAATTTATTTTACTAATATTAGTCTGGATTATTGAAATGCTGGAAAATTCTGCTTCCCCCCTCCTGACCTCTCCATCCCTCTCTTTGTTCCTCTCCTAGCCTGTTCTGCCTGTCGACTTCCTCCTCTCCCTCCCTTCTCTTTCCTTACCTTCCTTTCCTTTGACTTCCTCTTTCCCTTCCCACATCAATCCCTTCTACCTACTTCCTCCTCCCAGAGCTGTGTTCATTTTTTTCGTGCATATATATATTTGTCCCACATTTATACATCAATTTATTGAATAGAAAAAAACAATAAAAATAATGGTTGGAAAATTATATTTATAAAAGATTAAGAAATTAAAAGTTGGAGCTGGAGCAATGGCTCAGAGGTTGAGGATGCTTACTGCTCTACCAGAGGACCAGAATTTGGTTACTGTGCCTACAAACCCCTGTAACTCTAGCTTCGGGGGCCCTGATGCCCCTTTCTGGCCTCTGCAGACACCAGACCCCACACATGGTACACAGACATATATGAGGCACAACACCCATGCACAAAAATAAATAAATCTTAAAAATAATTAGGAATTTTAGTTAAGGATAGGCCTGACTTAATTTATGGCATAGACAATATGAACAAGCCTCTAGGACTAAGGCTGCCCAGGATCTAGCTCAAAAGAAACAATGACATCATCCTCAGAACAGCTGGAGTCTACATCTAAGTCTGAGGACAAGAGTTAAAAATAAATCTTTTAAAAATTAAATAAAAGTTTTATTTAGAAATTAGAACTTAATAATTGTTTCTGATGCAAAAGAAACAGAAAAATGTTGTAAAAAGTTTCCTGGGCCCGTTTGGGCCCAGAGGTTTTGGAACCTGGTCCGCAGTGGCTTTTGTCCCCCAAAGAAATGAATCAGACACTTATATATTTTATGTTTGGCCCATATCTTAAGCACATTACTAGCTAGCTCTTTCATCTTAATTCAACCCATTTCTATTAATCTGTCTGCCACATGGCCCACGAGCCATGGCTCACCTGTACCACTTACATGTTCTTCCTTCAGGGTTCGGATGGTGACTGACTAACTCCACCCTCCTTCTACCTGCCTGTGCTCTGATTCTCCACCCACTTTTATGGTGCTCTACATAGGCCAAACCAGTCCTTTATTTACAGCATACAGAGAGCATTTCCACCACATGTCCTCTTTTCTGTCTCATTAAAAAGGGAAGTTTTAATTTTTATATAGCAAAATTATAACTGAACAGCTCTTAAGCAGGAATTATAGTCACAATATGTATCTATTTGTAATTAACAAACTTAAAGAAAATATTTTATTTATTTTATCTTTGTGAGTAAACTAAAAAGAACTATATAATTATTAAACCTTTAATCACATCAAAGACTATAGAAGGATATAATATTATCTAAATAAACAGGAAGTGCAAGCAACTTTTAAAGTCTAGAAAATGACAGAGATGACACCTGTCTGTTTGGACAGTCACTCAAAGTTTTTTTGTACCGTCGGGGCATTTATCTTTAGCCTTTATGGCCCCAAGTCTCTGGCAAATCTTTTAGTGATGTAGAAAATCTGACATAGTCTATCAGTTGCTTTTCTTTGTGTCTTGAAGAATGCCTGGCAATGTTTTTTGTAAAGCAGGAACCTGAAGGACCATCTTGGCTTGTTCTGCCAACGTTCAGAGGTCACTTTTTTATGGAACTTGCATGTCTAGTTTATATAGCATACTATCAAGCAGTCAATATCAGAACAGTTTTTTGTCTAGTGGCTAACTGTTGCCACAAAGTAAATTTTACATGAAGTTTTTTTTTTTTTCCTTCTTTATTTTGTATTTATCAAAAAAACAGTAAAAAGAATTTAAAAATGCGGAAGAGTTAACAATAACTATACAGAGGATAATAATCATAAGCGTGGCTTATCAAGGGTGGAAATGCAAATAAGATTGCTACACATATATTTTCTTTGTGTTCAGCTTTCCCTCTGAATTTTTTTTTTCCAATCCCTGTATATCCTTATTCAAGGTTTCTTCCCCCTCCCACCACATCTGGTCATTTTTCTTCTCTGCAACTCCCCATCCCCTCCCTTGGCAGGGAGCAGACAGTCCTATGGTCCCACTGGACCAATAATGCTTGGATCAGTCTTCACTCCCGGCCAAATCCAGTTTTGTCCCCCCTCCCTCAAGAGTGAGTCAGGTGTTCCTATAGATGGACTGGGGTTTGAAGGGTCAGTCCACAGTGTTTCTGATCCCAAGCTGTTCAGCGCTTGTGGTTTGCTGCTTGGGCATGTTTGGCTTTTTTTCTTGTTTGTTTGTTTAGAGACCACTAGTGAGTGAGTACATTCCCTGCTTATCTCTCTGAGTTTGTGATACTTCGCTCAGGAGGATATTCTCCAAATCCATTCATTTGCCTGTGAATTTTAGGATATCATTTTTTCTTACTGCTGAGTAGTATTCCATTGTGTAGATGTACCACAATTGGTTAATCCATTCTTCAGTTGAGGGACATCTAGGTTGTTTCCAGGTTCTTGCTATTACAAATAATGCTGCTATGAACATAGTTGAGCTAATACCTTTGGAATGTGAATGTGCCTCTTTAGGGTATACACTCAGAAGTGGTATTGCTGGGTCCTTGGGGAGATTGATTCTCAATTTTCTGAGAAACCTCCATATTGTATTCCAAAGTGGCTGAACAAGCTTACAATCCCACCAACAATGGAGGAGTGTTCCCCTTGCTCTGCATCCTCTCCAGCATAGGCTGTCATCTGTGCCTTTTATCTTAGCCAATCTAACAGGTGTTAGGTGGTAT
>PVIH01004424.1:0-37864 GCA_004025045.1 Sigmodon hispidus
AATCATATCATCTGCAAATAGAGATAGCTTCACTTCTTCTTTTCCAATTTGTATGCCCTTAATCTCTTTTCGTTCCCTTATTGCTTTAGCTAAAACTTCGAGAACTATATTGAATAGATAAGGGGAGAGAGGACATCCCTGTCTAGTTCCTGACTTTAGTGGGATTTCTTTCTTAACTATGTTAGATTTCTTGCCCCATTAAGTACCATATCTCTGCCTTGTTCATTTTTTAAGATTTATTTTATTTTTAATTATGTGTTAGTGTCTTTGTTTGGGTATGTGCATGTGGGTGACAGTACCTACCTAGGTCAGAAGAGGTTGTCCAATGCCCTGGAGCTGGAGATACAGACAGTTGTATGCTCCTTCATATGGGTGCTGAGAACTGAACTTGGGTCCTCTGGGAGAGCAGTAAATGCCCTCTGAACCACTGAGCTATCTCCTCTAATTCCCTGCTTTGTTCTAACATATTAAATGTTCAATAAATTTGATGAATAATTAGTATTTGAAAAGTAACTTTTTTATAAGTAAATTTTGAGTTATATATAATACCTTTCATATAAAATCAATCTAACTATGATGTAAGTCTGTCAGGTAATTAAAATACTTTTTAATTTAAAATAACTAGATACTACATTTTATCGTGGTTGTTTTTTGCTTTTTGAATTCCTTTATTTCACTTTTGGAATAAAAGTTTCTCATAAAGAAAACCCACACAGTCCAAAATTTGACAAGCTAATTGGTCATCATAGTCACCTGGAAGGCTTATTTCAATGTTATTTTATTTTTCCTGTAAGCTTTTTAAAGAAAAATTTGCTTAAGTTCCCAGAAGAGTGCATTGTTCTGACTACCACAGTTAGCTGGCCTTTTGTAAAGGGCAGTGTTCACTCATCAAATATAAATGAGTTACAAGTACTTCTGAAAAGTCAGGGTAAATACTTAATTCTTCTCTTTAACTACCACGTTTTACCCAAGTCTCCCCACTCAGACTTTTCAGTGCCGTTCTCTTTGCAGCAGCCAGGTCCACCTGCCTTGTAATTTTCTGCCTCTGACCAAGGAGACTTGGTTTTGTTTGGTGGGAGACAGTATTTAGTAACTGAGATCTAGTGTTCAGCATACCTATTCTAACTTGTGTTTTGCTTCTAGTTTCTTCTGGTATACCTAGCAAGGAAATGTGTTTGGTTCTTTTTCTGATGAGTTCACATTGAGATTCTAATTGAAATATAGCATTAATTTTTAATTATATTTGTATCTTATTGACAGCTTTACTTCTAACTAACTGAATTTGTTTATAGGGCATAGGTAGGATCCCCTTCCCCTAGTTTTAATTTAAGAAGACAAAGTTAGGCAGCACCCAACCAACTAACACCACAAAATAACAAAACAAAACTGAAAACCAAACCAAAAGCACCCTCATGCTTTTCTCTTTTCACAAACAAAATCACCTGTGGCCCAGGCTGGCCTCAACTAGACGTGTAGCTGTGGATGACCTGATCTGCCCACCTCCATCTCATTTCTTTAAGCAATTTTTTCAAAGACCTAAAAATAGACTGATGTTGTGAAGTGAACTATTACTATCAGACATCAAGTATCAACCACAGAAAGAGAATTACACTGGGTGATACCTTCAACAAACTTCCTGTTTGGAAAAGTATAGTGTTGACATTGTTAGTGCTAAGAATAAAGCAATAAATAACACTTTAAGGTTTCTTTATAGTTTTGTGTAAAACAAAGGAAAACATGTATCTGGGTTGGGGAATCCATAGAACTGTCCAGTGCCCTGGAAGCTAACCAGCAGATATGGAGCTTCTGGTTAGTGTCAGCTTGATTTCTCTGTGTTCTGTGACTCAGCTGTGAGATTTCTTCAACAGTGGAATCCTACCATTCAGTTCTGAAGATGATCAAGAGCAGTGACAATGACCTGTAATTTCTGTGTCAGGAGGGCTATAGGACCCACAAGTCCCCTCCTGTTTCAACCTTTACTCCTTTTAAATAATATCTTGAGGAAAACTGAGCTGACAGCAGATAGAAAGTAGAGAATGCATTAAAGACCCAAGAAATTGTCTTCTTTTAAAACAAGATCTGTGTTTTCATTTAAGGCACTGCTGTGCACCTTGGATTTCTGGCTTCTGAATGCCTTGTGTTGAAGGTATCACACAGTATAATTCTTTTTCTGTGGTTGATATTTGATGTCTGAATGATTAATAGCTCACTTCACAACATCGGTCTATTTTTAGGCCTTTGAAATCTTTTTAGGCTTTAAAAGATGAGAAAAGGGAGATCAGGTCATGCTCAGCTACACGTCTAGTTGAGGCCAGCCTGGGCCACAGGCAATTTTGTTTGTGGAAAGAGAAAAGCATGAGGGTGCTTTTGGTTTAGTTCTGAGTTTTATTGTTATTTTTGTGGTGTTGGTTGTGGTGCCTTATCTTGTCTTCTTAAATTAAAAAGAGGGGAGGAGGAAATTCTTCTACCTGTGCCCCATCTGTGCACCTTGAGCCAAACCTTCTTTAAGCCCAAGCTGCCCACCTCCATCTCATCTCTTTAAGCTCTTTCTAATTGCTCATAGAATTGCTTTCTTCTTTCTTGCATTTTGTAAGTTGATCTTTATAGCAGTCAGTAGATTTTACAGCCTACCATAACAAAGAACTTTCTTACACCTTCAGTGATCGTGGTGGTGAACCCTTGGGTTATTATATAGCTTTCTAAACAGGCCAGTTTTCTTCTGGATAAATAATTTTTAAAACAAACTGAACAATAAGCTTAGTAATTTAAGAGAGTTGTATGAGTCCATTCAATATAAAAAATAAGGAAAGGACTGGAGAGATGGCTCAGAGGTTAAGAGCACTGACTGTTCTTTCAGAGGTCCTGAGTTCAATTCCCAACAACCACATGGTGGCTCACAATCTATAATGAGATCTGGTGCCCTCTTCTGTATACTGTATACATAATAAATAAATATTTTAAAAATAAAATGATTTAAATAGTTACATCAAACTTTAAAAAAAAATATGGAAAGGAATAAAAAGAAACATAAGTACGTGCAATCTTACCACTGGAGAAAGCTTCAAGCTTTGATTCCTTCCGTTGACTTGTTTGTTGTGTGTTTGGGGCCATATGGTATCAGCATTATGTGTAGTCAATGTATTCTACCCTTAAAATTAACCAAGACTTTTAATAAAAATACTTTTGCTTCAATTTTTACAAGTGAAGTACTCTTCAGATGTATTAATTGTAGCATAATTTCTTGCTATTCCATTCTTTTGTTGAACATTTATGCATAATGTTATTTCTGAAACTAGAATTATCTTCCAAAAATCTATTTCTAGGTCTAAGATTTTATAGTTTAAGGGGAATCAAGAGAGTAGGACAGCGTGGTGACTTACTGTATATTTAATAGAAATAGTCTGAAATATCAGAGGACAGAGCCGTGCACAGAGCCACGCCATGAAGGTCATGCCTTTAATCCCAGTACTCCAGAGGCAGAGATCCTCTGGGTCTCTGTGAGTTCAAGGCCAAACAGAGCCAAGAGGTGGTGACACACACCTTTAATCCTAGGCCTAGGAAAGTTGAACAGGAAGTGAGATGGCTGAATGAAGCTGGAGAGGGAGGGGGTCACGGAGGAGGGGAAACTGCCTGTGGCTCCTTTAGGCTGAGGATGGAGAGGATTCAGTCTAGGGATTCATGGAGACAGGATCTACCCTTTTTGGCCTGAGGAGTTGGCTAGGGGAGAAGTTGCTATGGCTTGTTTCTCTGTCTCTCTGATACTTTAGCTTTTCCCCAATATCTGGTTCTGGGTTTTTATTATAAGATCAAGTAGCATTTGTGCAATATTTGGTGATCAAATTTTGGGGCTTTGTAGCCACCAACACAGGCCAGATGTCACTACCCGGCTAGCTAGATTTTCTGCCTTTTAGGCAGTTCCCACCACACGTGTTTCCTGTCCAAGTTCCCCTGGATGAGTTTTTCAAACAGTGGGTTCTCTCTCCCTGTGGGTTGTGGCTTTCCCTGGACCCCCTCCTGGAGCTGCTGCCACACTAGGCAGCTGCCTCAGGCATCAGAACTTGAGCCCTGAAGCTGGTGACCTTGTGTTTGACTCATGTCTTTGCTGCTTCTTGATAAGACTTTCGGAGAGCTAAACTCTACCTCCCATTTCTTATATGTAGCCTGAAGATTTATGGTCCCTCAGTCAAGGGGTTCCAAGCAGGGATGAAGAGAGATAGATGTTGGCTCTTGGGCCTAGCATTACATGGTCCTGGGTTTCAGCAGGCATGCAGGCACATGCAAGCACTCAGAAGATTGGGTGACATAATAACGTTTGTTACATTGCCTCCTCTTCACCCCCCCCCCTGCCTTATGGAACTAGCTTGCTTCCCTAGCAATTGATGGAGTTATTCCTCTTGATCAACAGCTACTATCTCTCTTAAAATACCCAGAGTTCCCTAAAACAAACACTCCATTTATGTATAAGGTTCTAGAAAGAAGTGTAAATATTTTGAACAGCACCAGAATAAAATTGAAATACTGCTTTTCTACCACCTAAAAAGAAGTAGTTAGCAAGGTTAAGAAGTAGAAATTAATTTAAAGTTTCCTGCAACAAAAATGTAATATTCTGATAATCTAATCAGAATCTGTTAACTTCCTAGTGAATTGAGAATTAAGAAAACATCCTGAATTTTGTTTTATTATTGTTGTTTTGAGATGGTCTCAGTGCAGGCTGTCTTTGAGATTTTAGTCCTCCGGCCCCAGTCTCCTGAAAGTTGGCAGTAGAGTGGTGTGTTCCTATCCTCTGCAAAAGCAGTATCTTAACATCTCCCGCACTGTTCAGTTCCCTATCCAGGTCTGGGTCTCTGGATCTTTCACAGGGATCCTGGAATCCAAAGAATGGAGTGCTGCTTATGTTTGTAGATAAGTATTTTGTAGGGTTTTTAGTGGTTGGTTGGTTGGTTTGTGGTTTTAGCTTTTTTGGGGGCAAGGGTTACTTTTCTCCAGACTGATACATTTTACATTACAGAAGAAAAATAAAAAGAACTCTGCTGGGAATTGAACCCAGGTCAATAGAGCAGCCAGTGCTCTTAACCATGGATCCACCTCTCCAGTCCCCAGAACTTCAGTCTTAAACAGTTAGCCTGACTGTCCTAAGAAACAGCAAGGCCTGCAGGATAATGTAAAGATCTTTCCCCATCTTTGTGGAACCAAGTGTTTGATAAATTCTTCCTTAGAGTAGACTATAGATGAAGCCATAGTCGTGAGCATGTTCCCAGCCTCAGCAATCCTGTTGGTCCTAAAAAGGCTTAAATATTCTTTAGCAGTGGTTTGACAGCTCAGAAGTCTGTGTTTCAGAATAGCCAGCTTAACATAGAACCAAAACATGTTAGTCTTTAATTTTGTGAAAGACTGATTGACTTCTTTGTGCAAAATGACTGGAAATGTTCTCCCCCCCCCCCCATTTCACATGCTGTCAAGAAAAATTATAACCTTCGCACTGGAGGAGCGAAGAAGCTTTGACGTAGCAGATTTCATTGCTCAGTGTCACAGTAGACTATTTCTCTGGTGTGAGTGAATGCCAAAGCCAGACTTCATAATGTAATTAAAAAACAGATGAAAGATACATCAGTGAATATGCTAATTGGCCTTTAAAGGCTCCACAAATTAATTATTTGTGTAAATTTCTCAGCTCCTAGAAAGTGTAAGTCATTCTCAACAGTTTTTTGAAATGCTTCAACATTGTTGTTAAATGCTTATAAAAATGACATTGAGTCCAATGGTGGCGCATGGAGTGGAGGCAGGCGCAGCTCTGTGAGGTGAGGCCAGACTAGTCTACAGAGCTGACTTCCTGGGCAACCAGGGGCTATACAGAGAAACCCTATCTGGAAAAACAGACTGTCAAATCTGATCAGGTACTTGTCCTGTGAAAAGGTGAGAAGAGTGTGTAAGGCTTTTGTTCTGGCTGGTGGTAGAAAAACTGACCCGAAGAGCAGTTTGGGGAAGGGCCTGAGGAGAAGGAGGGAATTAAAACCTGGAGCAAGTGGGAGCTCAGATCCGTGTAAATGACAGAAAGACAAAACCTGGAGAGAAGAGGAAGAAACTAGGTCAAGACCTGGTGCTGGCTGAGGCTGGCCTGAGATATGGGCAGGAACCATCAATCTTTTTTTTTTTTTTTAACAGTTAGGCACAAAGGACTGAGTTCTCCTGCAGCCCCTGGGAAAGCTAAATTTCTCTGCCTGTAGTCATCCTCTTTGCTGTGTTCCTCATGGGGTGAGCTTGTGGGATCCTTTTCTTTCGCTCAGTTAGTTCTCCAGCCTGGTTTTTCTGAAGCAGTTAATATGTGTTCATGGGCCTTTTCGCTTTTGGAAGAACTTCCTTATTGATCTGTAACTGCTGAGTGGTATTTTAAAGGAGGTGTTGTCCATGTAGTCAAGGTGTGCAGTTAGTTGGCTTATATTTGCATTCAAGAGGAAGCTAAATGCTGCTTGTAAAATGTGGTATCTTAGGGCAAGGCACAGCCTGAATGCCTCTGTTTCACAGAGTATGGAGCAACAGAGCAGGGTACAACCCCAAGATCACAATCAAGGCCATACTTGTTAGACCTGTTGGACACTCATTTCTTCAAATTCCCTCACAGTGCCTTCTTTAGCATTTTGTTTTCCTTAGTTCTCTAAAAAACATCTTTGTTATCTTCCCTTTCTGGTTTGTCTGCTACTTTAGAGAGCTCGTTCTAAACATTTGCTTTTACTGGGTGTGTGCCGTGTGATTCCTGTACCTGAGGATGAAGTCCTGACCCCTTGACAGTTCTAAGGGATGTGAGAATCTACAGCTCACTCCTCGGCTTCTGCTTTGCTGTCTTCATCATTACCTGAATACTCTATCCCCATCTTCAATCCCATGTCCGCATCAGTGGACCCACCCTTCTGTCCTTCAGCCCTAGGCCACAGCTTTCCCTGGCTTGGGCCCTGCTTCCTCAGATCTTGATTCCTCCCTAGAGATAGAGCATCTGGCATTTTGGAAAACTGAAATATCTAATAGGAGAAGCAAAAAGATGGCTCATATGTCTTTTAATGATGTATCTATACTGACTTGAAGGACACAGGACACTTGAGACAAACTAGATAATTGGCCAAGCGTTTTCTCCTGAGACCAGGCCTGTTGAGAGCTGAAAACAACAAGAACAAAAAAGTCAAGACATGTCTGACATAAACAGCCTGATCTATATTCAGACGTTTTGATCCCATCTAATTATGTTACTGTGTCATACTCCCCCTAAGATGGGTTCTGGTCATGACACAGTAGTTAGTAAAGCTTTGATCTGCTTCAGAATGACACATCTGCTCTGCATGGTGAAGTATTTTTTTCTTGGAATGATTTTAATTTTTTTCTCTAGAATTTCGAGTTGCAAACCTTTGTTCTTGACCTATGGTGGAGCCCAGCGTTCAGGGCAGAGTTGGGAGCTCTAAGCCAAGGCTGCTTTATGGAGCTACAGCTGCTGCAGTCTCTGGGTCATGGGGGAGCATTGTATTCTGTTCTTGATTCTTCCCAGAGGAACAATAGGACATTGCTCTTTTAGTTTTCAAGGGGACAGTAACCATTCTCTCCCAACACAAACCCCACATTTGGCTTCATTCTACTCTTGCTGAGTGAACTGTTTTTCTAAATGCTGTAAGGAATATATTGAGGATTCTGTTGGTGTCATAATTTTCCTGAGACTTTCGGGAAGATTGGAAATCATGTAGCTTCACTGGACGTTCCAGATGGGAAGGAGGATTAAGAGCTAAATTGTCTACTTGCCTTTCATTGATAATAAATTATAATACAGTATTATATTTTAAATAAGAATCAAAGGAGACAGATGGACAACAAATACACACACACACACACACACACACACATATGGGGTGAGGGGGGGTGCGCTCCAGGGATTATTACTGGGAATAGGCTTTGAGGAGATGAGTTACAAATAAAGAAGGAATCTTACTGAGCAATTAATTCTAGGTGAGAAAATAGAGTTGACTGGCACAAGCTGTCCAAAGTTCTAACAGATGATGGAGTGGGCTGACCGGATGTGGCCTCATCTCCATCAATTCAGCCTTAAGTTCTTCCTTCTTTCAGTACCTGATGAAACGGCTTGATTGTTCATCTGAAGGGTCTATTCAGCTGGGTTAATTTCTCTTCTTTCTAAACTGTTTGGTCTTAAAATGTATATTTCCTCTTCTCGTGGGCATACATAATATATATTCATGCATACATTATTCATATGTTTTAAAATCTTCACAGATTTCATCTTAAAATCCCGTTGCTTTGTTTTAATTTTTTCCACTAGTCTCTCCACTTTTTCTAAACATCTTTCTTACTTTTGAGACAGTTCATTCTGTCTAAAATAATCTGATAAGATTTACTATAAAATATCAGCAACATTATTAAAATATTCTATGTAGCTTATATATCATCTATAAAGTGAAAATTCTACTTGGGAGCTTTCCTCTAAGATTCTAGAGACATTGGCTTTTAAACACAGAGAGTTAAAAAAAAAAAATCTATGCTACAGCCTTCAGTGGTTTCTAAAAAAACATTATGATTCTCTTTTACTAACTTGGATGAGGTTTCATAATGACATTGTATGCCTTATGTTTATACCCTTACTCTAAAACTCTGTGCCTACCCCTTAGTGCTAAATCATCATAAACTGACAGTTTGATAACATCTTTTGAAATTTATTGTGAAACAATTTATTGATCATTTATTTAATACTTGTTTGACTCCTAAAAATCATTTAAAGTCAGCTAACCAGCTAATATTAAATATTCACAAGAAGTTATCTTTCAGTACATGTATTTATAATTCATTTGTCTTGGAAATTAAAGCATGAATTTTCATTTACGTCCCTGAAGGTAAAAATTATTGGAGTTTATAGATATTTTCAAATTGTTTGTATTCCATAAGCTTCTTTGGTATTTTAATTTTATTTTTGTTTTTTGAGACAAGATTTGTCTGAGTAACAGGCCTGGCTGTTCTGGAACTTGCTCTGTAGACCTGGGTGGGCTAGAACTCACGAAGATCAGCAATGCCTCTTCTGGTGTTAAAGACATGCACCACCACCACTGGCTGGGTTCCTGGTTAGGTTTCCTTGATAATAATTTTGATCTGGGTCAATTAAATAGTCTTTTGGGCATGGTGGAGTACACTCTTAATCATAGCACTTGGGAGGCTGAGACCAGTGGATCTCTATTGAATTCAAGGCCAATTTGATCTGCATGTCAAGTTCCAGGCCAGACAGAGCTACAGAGTCTCAAAACAAACAAACAAACAAACAAACAAAAAAAAAACCTTAGTTTTATTGGCAGAGTCTTTGTTATTAAAAATATCAATTTGTTGCTTGCGGTTTTCTTAACATAAAAATTAATCATATTTTAGTATTTTGTTTTCTCATCTTTTTAAAAAATTTATTCTTTTTGAATATTACCTCTGATTTTTTTCTGGTCTAACTTAGAATCTCTTTCCTATTACTGTTGGCAGTATAAAATTTAGCAGGGTGCTCCCTGTGAGATAAGCTGGTCTGGAAGCTAAGGCTAGATGCACTTTCAATAGATGCACTTTCTCCTGTTTAAATGAAGTAGTATTTTTTTCCCTGTGAAGCACCAAGATTTTAGTTGCAGAGATTTATCTAAAGCAGAATAAAAAAAGGAAACTTAAAATAGGATTATTCAGATTTTTAAAGGTGTAGGGAAGACACATTTACAGTTAGTTGTCTCGTGTAGATTCCCAAAACACCAGCTTAAACGGAGGGAGCAAGTTTATGATAATGTATCCAAAGTCAGTTTGTATTCCAGGAAGTACCGTAATAACAGATGATCTACAGCTAGATGGTTTCCATGTACTCAACCCTCGAGCAAGCATGCACTAGTAACCCACTGTCTGCCAGGGCCTGGGGCTCACAGATAAATCCACTGTCTTCTGCCTGACCGGGAAGAAACATGTAAATAGATACTAAGTAGATACTAAGGCAATGCAGGACCAGAATGATGGATGTATGCACAGGTCCGTGGAGGAGAGGGGGGCAGATTCAGAAGTCTGCCAGCTTATTTCTTAGTTTAAGTTGCTGGCTTGAACTACTGTGTGCTTGTTGGAAATTTCACATTTACGGAATAAAACATTACAGGTTACAGAGTTTAGTATAAAGGATTTTGAGAGAATCTTCTTTCAAACTATAATTTTAATGTTAAAAATTAAAAGTTTAAATGACTAAGAATTTAGCAACTTGATACTTTAAACATAGTTTTTTAAAAAGTACAATTTTAGCTGGACATAGTGATGGATGCCAAGTCCAGCAGTCAGGAGCCAAAGGCAGGTGGATCTCCGTGAGTTCTGCATAGTGTGTGTTCCAGGACAGTCAGAGCTATGTAGTGAGACCCTTTGGTTTGTTTATTTATTTTGCTTTTTATTTTTAAAGCATAATTTTCATGAAATTAAGGTACTTTAGTTTTCATTTGGATATACTAAATTTTTGAATTATAGTGTATACTTCCAAATAAATAAATGTATTTTGTATATTGCTTATAGTACTTCCAGAGACATTTGTAAGCAATACCCAATCACTGGGATAATCTAAAATTCCAAAGGATCAGTCTTAAAAATTGAATTAAAAAAAAGTGTGCCTCATAGTAGCACATGCCTGTAATGCCAACACTTGGATGTAGAAGGGTCAGAAGTTCAAGATTATCCTTAGCTATATAGAATATTCAAGGCCAGACTAGACCATGTCTCAGAAACCACCAACAACACAAATAATATTTTTATATTTCTAAAGGTTTTGCTGTTGTTGTTAATATAAACTTGTATCTCTGAAATATTTCACATAAATACATGCTCTGTGAATAAATTTATATGTGTCCATTAGGATTGGATTCTGATCAAGTAAAAATAATGATTTCTTGCCAATTGAAAAGTAGTTTTTCTAAAACCTAAAGGACAAGATGCTTCCCCCATACACAAAGCATCACTGTTCAGTGATTTAAGGGAGAGTGTTAAAACCCAACTAAGGTGTCTCTTCAAAGAGAAGTGGTTCTGAGAATTAAGCACTGTAAAGCTGGAATATAATCATGATAGTTATTATCAACACACAGAACACACAGAAATGATGTCAGTAAGTGTGCTTGTGGGCTGTTTGTACCTGTTACTGTGTCTGGGTACACACGTACATGTACACCTATGCACTCGAGTGTGGAGGCTAGAGGTCCGTGTGATTGTTCCCCACATTTATTTTTCTAAGATTTATTTATTTGTATATTATGTATGTGAATGTTTTGTCTGCCAGCGTGCTGGATCACCCTGGATCTAGTACAGCTATTGTGAGCTGACATGTGGGTCTTCTGGAAGAACAGCAAGTGCTCTTAACCTCTGAGCCATCTCTCCATCTCTACTTATTTTTTTTAGGTCGAGACCTCTCACTGGACCCAAAGCTCATCATTTTCACTAGGGTGGCTGACCAGTGAGCTTTAGGAATCCACCTGTCTCCACCTTTTCCTCTCCCACGAGACAGGTTACACCTGATTTTTATATGGGTGCTGAGGATCTGAACTTAGGCCTTTATTCTTATGAGGTGAGCATTTTATCCCTGAGCCATATCCCAGGCCTGATGATGGAGTTTTGTTTGGTTGATTTTATACCAAAATGAATAGTAGGGACAAAAAATTGCTTAACCCCTGTTTAGTTTCTTCAATGGTTTTAAATGTTTAGAAGGTCAGTTTTCTACTCAGCACATCCAGGGCTTAGTTTAAGTGGAGGAAAAGCCTTGGATGGATTAGGAGCTCCGAGGATGACTGTGTGCACCTTTATCATCTGTTAAACAGGGAGTCCAGTGTCCAGAAGGAGGTAGCTAAAAATAATGTTTGACCAGACATCAGAAAATATAATTTTCGATAGTTTGAGTGAATTTATCATCACTCATTGATTTTTCTACTAGTATTTTCCTACTGAGTATATAGTATTTTCAGTATATTTGATTTTTACATTTTTACATTTACATGAGAATGATTTTACAATCTCAAGAAGCCAGAAAAATCACGAAATTATCTTTAGCATGGGAAAAGAAAGGGTCAAAGCAAACAAAATCTTTAAGATCCAAAGCCTTTAAATGTGCCAACTCTGGCTGTTTTTGTTGTTGACGTTGTTGAAGATCACTCTTGGGTTACTTGAGAAAATGATCCAGTCAGTGCAGATGGACACCTTATTTAAGACCAACAACTGAAGCGGGGCTGATCACACAGGTCTATAATTTCAGTGACTCTAGAGAAGGAGGGAGGGGTAATCACAAATTCAAGGCCTGGTCAGGCTCTAGAGTGAGCTCCGGACCCTGCTTGGCAGCTTAGTGAGACTGTCTCAGAATCGCAGGGTCTCAGTGGTAGAGAACTTACCTAGCATGGGCAAGGCCCTGGGTTTAGTCCCTTGTGTCTTTTAAACGAATGAAAAAGAAAGGAATATCGGGAGATACTCAATATATGCAAGACAGTCCAGAGGTGGCTGCACCAACTGCACAGTAGTGAGACAATAGAATGTACTCATGGAATAGCAGTCTTCATGTTGTTTTGACATCTAAATGTTCAAAAATACAATTTGGCCACTTTTGAGGAAGATACCTATTTTTGTGTTTGTCATATAGTATAGGATACTATAGAATGGACTTCATTGAATGTATTTTGTTTTCCTTCATGTATCTGGAAATTCGATGAAGACTGTTCCAGCACTTAAACTGCCCACACCTAGTTGCAAGTCTTGCGTGTTCTTATAGTGTGGGGAAAATCTTGAGAGAAAAGTCATATGAAAGGGGAAGTCGGTGGCTACATAACATAACTTGCATCTCTCCATAGTCAGGATCTTCACATTTTGATGTCAAGGTTACATTTGAGGAAGTGGCTTAAGGCATGGTACTCAGGCTGGTTGCCCTGCCAGAGTCTACCACTCATCTTTGGAGTTTCTAAGCTGGGCTTCTGGGTGAAGTGATGACTGCAATATCAACTGTAGACTTTTCTCCAGTCTGTTAAGTGCAGTACTTTCAAAACAACAGAAGCACACAGGAAGCCTCTCCTAAGAGTCTGCTTCTTTCAATAGATGGTGATTTTTGTCATAATGTCCTTTACTACGTCACATCTGAAGCTTGTATGAGATTTTTATGTTCACAAGAGTGTATTGAACCTAGAAGCACACCTCAGTTCTGCCCTAGCCCCTCACTTAGACGTTGCCATGGCAAAGTGTCGTCCTGGTTCAAGATTCTTAAAATATGTTTGGAAATTGGGTCATTCCTTATAAGAGCTGACCCCTTTGAGCAGTGAGTGCTTCTAAACAGTCATAATGCTGTGAGCCTGTATTACAGTTCCTTGTGTTGTGGTGACCCCCCCCCCAACCATTAAATTATTTTGTTGCTACCTCATAACTGTAATTTTGCTACTGTGATGAATCATAATATAAATATCTAATATGCAGGATATATGATCTGTGACCCTAAAGGAGTTAGGACCCACAAGTTAACCGCTGCCCTAGATATTCAAAGCTGATAAAATCTTTGTTTAATCTTGGATTTATTTGTTTTAAGCCCCGATTAAGCACAAATTATTCCCTAAAAACAAGTGCATGCACACTCACATACGCACATGCACACAAACACACACACACACACCCACACACACCTGATCCGGTGTCCAGCAGGGCCACAACTTGCAGGACACCAACTTCCAGCATTCTAAATGAAGAAACACTTGAGAGTCTGGTCAGCATCTTATAAGATGGGTTAGTTTAGACAGCTGCAGTTAAACAGAGCACTAAGGCCTGGGCATCCTTCACTCACATCCTGCCCTATGTAGATTAGAGGCCTAGGGGGCCCCTCTTACAAACATGCTGTTTCCTTTTAAACCAAACCCGGTTGCATCTATTTGTTTTTGACAGCCTCCCTCCCTGTCCTCTGCCTGTTTCTTCTGCTCTGAGTGGTGAGTGCAGCCTAAGGAATGATGTGAGTTTTCCAGTGAAAGTTTTGGGTTTTGTTGGGTTCCCCCCACACACACTTTGTTGCACTTGGTTGTTTTGGTTAAGGGAGGTTTTAACCACTAAATAGAACTTACCGCATGATACTTTTAAATTCTGAGGCTCGTGAACGATACTGTTCATCAGTGGCCATTTGCTCTAGACTGTTGTTTACCAAGGGGCCATGTGACTGCATAAACTCATTCTCAGGATCTGTGATTTCACATCACTCTGGTCCACTGTCATTTTTTGACATTTTAGGCCATTTTTATTGTCCTTTTAGATTAGTGCCCTCTTTACTAAGGCACGATCATCCTGGAAAAAATGGTACTTGTAAGAAGGACTGGGGAGTCTGAGGCAGGGAGAATGTTACTCTGTAGGGTAGATAGTGCCTAATCTGACTTCAGTGCTGTCTCACATCACCATCTGGTGATAATGGTTGTGGTTTTCTGTTCTTTTCCTCCTTTGTGGATGTCACCATCCTGGATCTCTCTGCATTCCTAGTCAACAGTGGTTCATTGATTTGAGCTGTACAGGAAGTCAGCGCTATTACCGTCTCGTGATTCACGGGGGCTTCTGACTCTCACGTACTCCCTGGAAGAAGGAATTCACAGCGTTGCTTCTCAAGGGAGTTAAGAATTACACTGTTTTAGAGCTGCGCTCTGAATCGTATAACATTAAGGTTGACATGATTATTCCTAATTGACATGGGGTTTGACAGACAATTCTAGTATTTGGTTCTACCTTCACGGTTAATGATATGCAGGCTTTGAGAAGCCAATAGATTGAGCTTTTTTGACTCTGTTATATATCATTAGAGCACAATATCATGCAGAGAATATAGTTATGTCCCCAGTGAATTCATAAGATACTGCCAGGATACTGCCTGTGGGTCCCAATTTTACATTCTCCATTCTTTGCCTTTTTTTTTTCTTCTCTGTCTCTCTTACTACAAAAGCACAAACTTTAGGATTCATTTATTCAGTAAATTTCTATTGAGAAATTCCATACAAAGGCAGATACTGAGACATGATAAACATAGCCTTTGTCCTTCACCAAACTTCCAGTTGAGTATAGGGGTCCAGGGACCTAACCTAGCCTTCCGCATGTCTTTGCATATAAAGTTTTAATAAACGTAATCATTCCCATCTATTTACATAATATTTGTGCCCACTTTCACACTACAATAACTAACTTGAATAGCTGTAAGAGAAGCCTTATAGTTTGCAAAGAAAAAAATAAAGGTACTGTTCAACTCTTACATAAACTTATCCAGCCCCAGCTTCTTAGGACATAATAGAGACATTACTTGAATGCAGCCTGGAGTGGAAAGACAAGTCTTGCCAGTACGGTGAGAGAATGCCTACTGAGAACTGTGAGCACAGGTGAAGTAGAAGCATCCAAAGATAATATCCTCATATTTGATTTTAGGAAAATCCTTCTGACTGTTGTGAAGGGGAAACGATGAGGGGAGAGAGACAGTAGGTGCATGAGCAGGGACTCTGCAGCCAGTCAGAGTGCAGATTTTAATTGTACTTGGTACTGATTCTGGTCTCAGATAATATGGTCAGATCCTTCTGTATGATAATGATCATCCCTCCCTCATGAGATTACACAAGCTCATGTCCAAGAAGCGTTTGGAACAGTGTTCACAGCCATCATTGGCACCTACACTCATAATAATCTTTCCTAAAGGGGACTGGCCAAAATTAAGTACGTCACATGGAGGGTAATGAAAGTAGTCAAATTCAACAGCTACCCAGGACAGAACTGACAGGAAATCATGAGGGACGGAATGTCAGTAGAACAAATAAAAACAAAACAAGAAGCTGGCATGAAATGTGGCTTTGGACTTCATGGGCCCAGTAGAGGATGGATGACCTGGGGTCTGAAGTATAGAAGACATCTATGAAACAGAGGCAAGTGACAGGTTCCATTGGGGCTATGGTAAGCAGAGATAATGGAGATAAATGGAAAGGTTCAGGAAATAGTCGTGTACATTATCTGGAAATCAAAAGTGTGCTGTGGCCTGGGGAAGTGAACAGAGAAAACATCAGCATAAAACTGGTCACTGGGCTTGGAAGAAAGTGAGGTAGCCAGGCACAAAGATAGAACCCTAAAAACACTAACAGCTCAAAGGTGACATTCATTAAGTCAAAGAAAAGATGAAAACAACTTTTAGTGGAACATCCATATGAAGTTAGAATCCATCTCAAATCTATTTTGTGTTCCATTTCATTTTCCTCTAATACTGCTCCTCCTATGAGACATTAGGTAAAAGCCTTAGTTAGCATTTCTACTGCTGTGAAGAGACACCAGGACCACAGCAACTCTTATAAAGGAAAAAAATTAATTGGGATGGCTGGCTCTCAGTTCAGAAGTTCAGTCCATTGTTATCATGCTGGGGAGCATGGCAGCACACTAGCAGGTATAGTGCTAGCTCCATCTTGATCAGAAGGCAACTGGAAGTGGTCTGTGACACTGGGCAGGATCTTGAACATAAGAGACCTCAAAGCCACCCCCAGAGTAACATACTTCCTCCAACAAGGCCATGCCTGCTTCACCAAGGCCTTACCTCCTAATAGTGCCACACCCTAAGATTAGGAGGGCCAGTTACAGTCAAACGACCACAGTAAGTTAATGGGTCGTATGGCTCATCAAACCACTCATCCCTGTCTAGTGCCATTTCTTTCCCCCAAGTTTTACCAGTTTTCACACTCATAATATGAAAACTTAAAGGGAAAGGATGTCTCTCTTCTCTTCTTATGTTAAATTTGATTCAGTGTCGATAACTTTGTTCTCACACCCTACTGTGTTTTCTAATGATTTCTGTTTTGATTCATCTGCAACCCTGTATGCATCTGGAAAGAGCCGGGAAACAGATGAGACAGGTTTCCTCATCAGGACCACCTTGGCTGCAGCGTGCCCCACTCCGTTGCCGACTTAGATTTAGGGTGCAGTCTTCTTATGATTGGCTAATCCCTGAGGGACTATCAGGTCCTTCATGAACATTTTTGGCAAAATGACCTTCTGATTATTTGTTTATTGTTTTAAATTTTATGTCAAAATGCTGAGTTTCATTACGGCACTTCTGTGCATCTGTGTGCGTGTGTAAGAGGAGATTACATCTTGTTTATCTGTCCCCCTTCCTACTGTCCTTTGTCCCCTGCCCCCCTCTGCCTGGTTCTCGCCCCACCCCCAAACATCGCCTCTTCTGCCTTCTTTTTTGCACTGACCTTTCCTTTTTTAGTTGCTTGCCCCTGATGTTTTCAGGGCTCAAAGGTTACATTCAAGCTAAGTTTCTAGTCCAGAGCCCTGGGGCTCAGAAGCCTGATCCAAAAGCCTTAGCTCCTGGAAGGAAGGTGTCACATTTATGTAATCAAACTATATTGTGTCTTTTATTTACTGTTTCAGGGACAAGTATGGGAAATTTTAAGGAGACCTCAAATGATGACTGCTATATTCCACCCAGTTCTCCTATTTTTTTTACACTGTTGTTATCTTTAGACCATTTTATACTATATAAAAAGGATTTTTGTCCATCCAAATGGAAATTGTGTATAAAAGAATACAATTGGCTACTGCCCTATATAAGCTAATATTCTTGACATTTATGTACTTGTTGGCTCTTTGGGTTTATCCTTGAATCCATTGTAACATGTTATAGGTTCTCGCTAATGGAGTAACTTAACATCTATATTCCATGTTAAAATGGCTTGTTATACAAACACATGTATGTTCACAGCATCTCTGGAGAGATTCATAGGCAGATAGATGATAGCTGACTGCCTCTACAGAAGGAAAGGCAGCAAATCCTGCTTCTCTTGGTGTGCCTGTTAGCTTATTGAGCTCTGTAATATTACTCAAATAAAGGGATAATTTTTTAAAAAATTGATTTTGAATTCTCTAAAGTCCATCCTTAGCCACTCCTTACTTAGATTCCCATCTGGAATAACTTATTCTAGAAATTTCTGTCTTTATTGAATTGTGAGTAGGCAGCAGCCTAAAACCACCATTGTACCTGGAGCTCTCTCACGTATTCTTTAAAATGAAGTCTTGAACTTTAACTCTCAGGATCATTCAATTTAAAATTTTGGTTGGGGTGGGGGTGGGGTGGGGAGACTGTGCTAGTCTGTTACTGACCTGTTGGGGGACGGTATCACTGAAGTGTGGAGTGCCCTGGCAGACAAGCTTTGCAGTTCTCAGGGAGCCTGGCAGCCTACTTAACTGTTCTGGCCCTCTCCCTCCCATGCGCAGATACGGCTAACACTGCGCCTTTTCAACTGGTAGCTCTCAGGCTTGGGTGCATATTACAGCCTGGGGTCCTTCAAAACTCCACTTGCCCAAACCAATTAAATCACAGTGCCCAAGAGCAGGCACTTTAGTATTCTTTAAGGTCGCCTGAGGTGGTGCTAATGTTGAGAAACACCCCTTTGTGAAAAGAATGGCAGCAGCTTGGCTAAGGTTAGCATATTGTACCTCAGAGGCAATCACACTGAGGATTTCTGACTGAAACATCCATGTAGGTAAAGAGGGTCCAGCCTAAAGAGAGCATCACTTACTGAATATTGTTACAAGCAGGGCCTGTCTTTACCGTATTTCCTGGATGTAGCAAAGTCAAGTATAGGGAATCCTTAAAAGGCCACGGTTGGGTGGTTATAGTTATTTGGGTTTTGTTTGTTTTTTTAGTTATCCAGCCAAACTCTGACTGGGTAAAAAATCCTGAATTAGGACCAAATGCATAAATTTACCTTGTTCCTCTGCCATTTGGGGCACAAAGCCAGCTGGCTGTTGGGTGACATTCATCTGATATCACTGCTACCATATGGCTGTATTGCTAACAAAAGGTTCTATCTGTCATATATCAGCTAACTGAAAAACACTGCTGCACCATTAGACCAATTAAGTGTTTGTCTCAACCACTGAGAAATCTTTTAAAGAGAGTTAAATTTGTAAAAAGACAAGCAAAAATGTGTTCATTTATTTTGAAATAATAAGATGAGAAAATAGCCTGTTTAATCATACTTCCTTTTCAATCTGTAAGATGTCTTCCCATGCAACATTCTGATTAACGGTGCCCTGCTTGCATTTCACATTTTAAAATGTTTTATCATTGCCTTGACCTTTTCCTGAGCATGTCAGTTTGTATCATGAATTCTGTTGTGGTTGATATGCCTTCATGTACTCATTGTATATCCCCTCCCTTTTGTATAGGAAGACAGAGATGTCAATAACCCCATGCCTAACCGAGGAGGCAATGGATTAGCTCCTGGGGATGACAGATTCAAACCTGTGGTACCATGGCCTCACGTTGAAGGAGTAGAAGTGGACTTAGAGTCTATTAGAAGAAAAAACAAGGCCAAAAATGAACAGGAGCGTCATGCTGGAGGAGATTCCCAAAAAGACATAATACAGAGGCAGTTCCTCACATTTAAGCCTCAGACATTCACCTACCATGATCCTGTGCTCCGCCCAGGGGTCCTCGGTAACTTTGAACCCAAAGAACCAGAGCCACATGGAGTGGTTGGTGGCCCTGGAGAGAAAGCCAAGCCATTGGTTCTGGGACCAGAATACAAGCAAGCAGTTCAAGCCAGCATTAAGGAGTTTGGATTTAACATGGTGGCAAGTGATATGATCTCACTGGACCGCAGCGTCAATGACCTACGCCAAGAAGAGTAAGCACGTGTCCTCTTCTCTCTAAACCTGGGGCAGCTACTGTTTTTATAGATCCTTAGACTCAGGGAGGAAGACAATATCTGTGCCTCCATTTCAGTGACATAAAAGGACCTTTGATCAGTGCAATGCTCAGAAGGAGGAGGTCTCTTTTGTCATCATATTTAAGATATGAAGTATTAATTTCTGGGTCTCCTACATTGGTGGTAGTCAAAACGTGGTTCCCAGACTAGCACCAGTCTATGAGTATTTTCTTCCTAGCCCACAGTACATAAGTGAGCTTGCACTAGAATGAAAATAAACTACACTCCTAAATTATTCTGTGCATTTTCATTCTGGGGTAAGAAAGCTCCTCATCTTATGAAACAGTAGTAAATACTGATACCACTTTGGACATCTCATGTCCTTAGCAAGATTTATGCTTCCTATGACTTTCCCCTCTATCGTGAAAGAAATGGAAACAGCTGAGTATATGCAAGAGAGGTACTCAGAGGAACTATGGCCTACACTTTTAAACTCTTTTCATGTGCTACCATCCTTAAGTGAAGAATTTTCAGCTGTTAGCTTTTGATAGACAGTGATTATTGAGTGAATTCAAAGCTTTCTCTTCTAGTTTATTCGATAATTGATTTGACTACTGTGGGATCTAAGTACCTTTCATGAATGTGAATGCAAATTTAATTCACTATGACTTGAAAACTCTTAAAAGGTATTCCTGATGTGCTGCTACTGTAATCTTTATTTTAAAAGGTTAACACAGCAGGTGCACACACCACTCTATCCACCCACTACACATGCATAGACCAGCATTCTTTACGACTGTAGGGTAAAATTCTCAGTATGATGCCATTCCTTAGATTTTGACAGTCATAACTTAGTATTTAGACTGAGAAGTGATGAATGAAATACACACACCAAAAAAATGTGGAAATGGAGGAACCGCACTGTGATGGTGAGAGACACCCATCTTATACAGAGAAGCATTAGCATCTCATGGGGGCTATGAAACAAGAATTGTAGGACAACTTGTTCCTCCTTAGAGCCTTAGTCATATGATTGCCGGATTTAACAACTCAAAATACAATATACTTAGTGTAAGTTTGAATTTCAGACAAATAGTTAAGAATTAATTATTGTCAAACACCAGCATATCTTAAAGTTTTTGCTTATTTGAAATCCAGATTTAACTGGGCATTTTATATTTTTATCTGGCAACCCTCCCAGTCAGGCATGAAGATGGATGTTCAGAGGCTGGACCCGCCATGTAAATCCTCCTGAGCTCTGGTAATGGGATCTCTGGGAAGCCTGAGTGTGTTCCCATGGTCTGTGTCCTCCAGAGTTCTGTGTGTTCTTATGCCACTGTTGGAGGAAGCAGAACAGGGTGACTGAGGAAAATGTTCATCACTTGTTATCTTTCTCCTGAATGCCAGGACATCCTACTGTTCTGGAATTGCTAGAATAGTCCTCATAACTGACCTGTGAGAGAGTTCTCACCTGTGTATATAAAGCCTAAGGCTCAGGATCATATAAGCCCAACATAATGGCAGAAGTCACACTCACCAGTAGGGTTTGTATGTGAAAATATGTGCTGTGTATTTATCTAAATACATGGTTTAAGACATTAGTGCAAGCATAGTTAATTTCTAATGTAAACATATGGTAAGGAAATCACACAAGATACAGTTCATAGGGGAGAGGCCTTTGGTTCTCATCACCAAAGACATTATCTTGATCATTCTCAGAATTATTTTTTTATATTGCCATGACCACCATCTCCATCCATCAACCAAGTCTCTCCTGAAATCTTGCAAAAGCTTGCTAACTGTTCTATTTCTGTTATTCGAATAGTGACCAGTGTGATCCTTTAGAAGGCCAAATAAGGCTATTCTGTGCTATGCTATTGTGCTTGCAATAAGCTCCAACTTCTACCTTGCAGCAGTGCTGCTCTCCAGCCCTACCTTGCAGCCCACCTCTTGCTACCTTGTTCCCCGCCTGGCTCCTACCTATGTTGACCAATCTCAAGACTTCTGCATATGCTTTCCTTCACTTGCCTTCTCCTTTTCTTTTTTTTTAATATTTATTTTCTACTGTATGTGAATTGGTGTTTTGCCTGCAATGTACAACTGTGTAAAGGTGTCAGATCTTGGAATTACAGATATTTGTTAGCTGCCATGTGGATGCTGGGAATCGAACTCAGGTCCTCTGGAAGAACAGTCAGTGCTCTTAACCACTGAGCCATCTCTCCAGCCCGCCTTCTCCCTTTCTATTATGAATGGATCCTTCCCATTCCTTACATCCAACTTAGTTGGACTTCTTTGCCCTTGACATCATTACATAATTTTTAATGCCAAGTTTTATCCTGTTCCCTCTCCATGGCTGCTTGGCTTATAGTATTCAACAGATCTCAATATTAAATGCTGGCTACTTTAGTGAATTAGCTCTCTTTCAGGTTAGATGATAAGCTGAGGCTGAGACCTTTGTCTCTTTCCTTCACTAGGGACTTCTAGGTCAGGAGGATCAAATTGGTAAATGTCTCTGGAGGGAATGAATGAATGAATGGTTACCAGACATGAGATCTTCAATCGGCCATTTACTTTCTCTAACTTCAGTTATTAATTCTTTACAATAGGGTTAATAGTGCTATCTGTCACTATTAGGCTAGGATTAGAATTTAGTGGCATAGTAAACCAAAGGTCTATTCCCACAGCCCTGTTGGTGAAAACCTTAAGTATTCTTGGCTCATTGCTTTGGAGCCAAGCTGTGTGGTGCTTTGTCAGTACCTTATCTATCATCACATGTGAATATGTTCAGTTACTGTTTAACCTCAGTCTTCTCCATCACTCTTCAGGAGACATTAATGTCACTCCTAACTATCTTCCTTCTATCTACAATGGCCCTTCCTGCCCCTCTTCACACCCTCCATAGGCCAATCGCTTCCCATATTCTGATCTCTGGTGCAGCTGCAACAGAAACTAGCAATAGCATGTGCTTTCTTTTCATGCATCTTTTCTATTAAGTATCATCGTTGCCTATCAAATAAAATGCTCTGACACTCTGTCTTTATGTCTGCTCCAGAGCCTTTTCTTGAAGATTTTATTAATGATACTCTCAGTGTGATTAACATCAGAAACATCTTAATTGATTGCAGTTTATTTTTAAGATGGGACTCCTTTACACACACACACACAAGTCAGGGCTGAGGACACAGTTCTGCAAAGATCAGAATTGGGGTCCCTAATGCTGGCGTAAAAGCCAAGAGGCTGGGGCAGCCTGCCTGTAATCCCAGCATGTAAAGGCAGCAGGATAGAGCAACTCGCCAAACTAAAACTGGGAACTGTGGGTTCAACAAGAGAGATCCCGCCTTAAAATTCCATCTAGTGATGGAGGGGGACTAAAGAAGACACTTAGGGAAACTTCTAGATTCCATATAGATATGTGAACATCTCACACCGGCCCAACAAAGAAAATAGTAGGTTTTATTCCTCTTCGAACACTTAAAATTCAGTGTAAAGTAACAAATAGTTTAGTAGATTTATGTTAGAATGTCAGCTATCTTGAGCTTTCTCTAAAATAACAATTTTAAAACAGGGACAATCCCCTGGGTTTGCATATGATCTTCTGTACCTGTTAGTATTTTATGCTTTGATAACAGCATGTTAACAACATGAATATTGCACACACCACCCTCTTGCACCCCTCAGAGAACATGGATTTCTTAATCCCACCAGACTGTTGGTGGAGCTGGTGCTCTGCAGCTGTGTCCTGGCCTGTGTCATTCATATAATCGAGCCACCTGCAAAACTTAGTGACCTTCTTCGGGTTGTTGGTCCAGCTGTGACATCTAACACTGTGGTTAACTTACTCATTCTTGTGGCTGTTCCAGAGCCTTCTGTGATGAATGTTCTGTACCCAAGCATTGTGAGAAAGCTACCCAGCTGCCAGCGTGACTCATGGGTGTAATGCTTTGAATTGCATTCGCTGGCTCAGTAATTTACTGGTTGTTGATAGCTTATTAAGAGGCTAACAGTATTTTGAGTGAACTGGAGCCTCCATCTTTTATTGAAGACTTGAGTGAAGAATGACCTTTCTTGTCTTCATGTTATTTTTAACAATGAAGTACCATAAATTGTAATTGAACAAGTCTTAACTGGGTATATCCAGTTCGCCTGCTAGGGGATTCAACAATGAGAAAATAGTCTCAGTCCCCAAGAGGCTCACCATTTGTCCTCAGGGAGAAAGGGAGAATGTTATAATATGAACTAAAAGAGCCATAAGAAATGTGTGGGCAGAGACAAGGTTCAGAACAGTAAGCACTCACATGGGGAGAGGATAGCTGGTAAAGGATTCAGGGGTAGGTCAGCAGGGAAGACTCCAGGGAATAGGTAGAACACCCTGAGTGGTTGGGTTTGCTTGAGTCAGAAAGTATATGGAAAACAACAACAGCAAACAAAGCTGCTAGGCCATTGGCATTCCATGATACCATACACAAAGTTTGTCAGAAGGCTGGTGCAAAGAGCTTAGGACTGCTGGACCAGTGTCTAGGATGGATCTAGGGGGTTAGTGGTAGTGGAGTAGTAACTCCAAACAAAGGTTACAGAACCAGAAAAAAAGAGACTCTGAGAGAATAGAAGTCTTGGCAAGGGAAAGTAGAAGGAAGAATCAAAGATAAATTCTTGGCTTTCAAGCCCCATAACTAGAACTGGATAGAACAAGCTTTTCTACCCAAAATCCATTTGCCTAGACTAGTTCTACATCCTGGCTTTAGTAATTCATGCAGCCAGTCAGCAAGAGGAACTCCTCTGTGATGAAGTGGAAAATTCTACTGTGGTTCCAATAAATTATTTTCTATAAAGTTTGAGATTTTCTTTCCACTACTGTGAACTGCTGATGCAGACACATAGAAAGAATTCTGCCCTTTTTCTGTTCAAGAAGGCAGCCAGTTAGAGGGATAGAATCCAAGCTGGTTTTGTTTCAAATAAATGAATTAAATATTTTGACGAGCATCTCCTGATATCTAACCTGGCTCTCCCACTTACATGCCTCTTGCTATTTTAGTTGAGTTTGCAAATTGTAATGATAGATATAAGTGCTTTGAAAACTCTAAGAGCTACAGAAAATTTAATATGATTGTTAATAATGCTGTTAAGCTTTTATGTGCTTTGAAAATACTTGCAATTATCCCCATACCTTATACATAATCTCTTACCAGATTTCAAAACATATACTCATTTTTATACTCTATTTCTACTTAAGGAGAACGTGGTCATGAGATGCCTTTTTTTCTATCCACTTGAAAGGTTCTCTTCCACATCTGCTAGGTTTTCTAGGATACAGTAATGTAATTTAGGAAATGGTTAGTATTTGGAAAATGTCACTTAATTAAAATGCTGTAGCTTTCTTCCTGAGGTGTAGAGACAGAATCTCCTGTAGCCAGACTCCAGCCTGCATCTTCTTTCCTCATGCTGGGCTGTGGAAATACCTACATCCCAACCTTGTGATACTGCTTTTCATTTCAGTTTCTATTTATCATGACTCATAAGTTTTATTTAGAGTAAATTAAAACTTAGAGCCACTCATAATAAATTAAAGCATGTATTTTGAGTGATGTATGTCACTTTTACATACAAATGGATAGGTGGTCCATATATATGAATGCACATTTCAGTACTTGGTCCCAGCTTGTGTTATCAGAATATATGATAGATCTATATGGACATCTGAATATAAGATGGGTCTATATCAGAATTTGTGATGAGTCTATACTAAAAATGGTTTTTAAATAATAACATTTTTCACTAATAAACTCAAAAATATGTCTTATTTGCAAATTTCTGTTTGGCAGTCTTTGATCTAACATATAAGTTAAATACAGAGCAAGCTCTTTTGGAAGTGGTTTTAGATGAGCTGCTGTGGATATTTTCCTTCTTTGAATCCAAAAGGTACTTTCTAACAAACTAGCTTGAAATTTTTCACTCTTAGAAACCTCCCCTGTGTTTAGGGATTTTCCAGATTAACTTTAAAAATAAGTTCTGCTCTGGTGTCCTGCTTCTTTTTCCTCCAGTAAACATGCACATAAAAAGAGATGCACAGGGACACACATTGCCCTGGGGAATTCCCCCAGCTGTGACCACAGAGCTGGTTTCTGCTAAAGGTTCTGGCCAATAGCAGGAGATGTGTTTAAGCAAATTGAAGTTGTTACAGAAATCACAGGGTGGTCTCCAGTCACCCTTATTTCCACACAGTAAAGAAAGTACCACATTCACAGACTGAGGTGTGCTGATGTGTTGCTCTGTGCTCCCATCACCTGAACACCAGAAATCTTAAATCCCTTTGCCGACTTTGGCATTGCTTACCCTGACATCTCTGGGAACTCTTCCTCAAGTGCTGGTAACTCTTGTACTGCTGGGACCTCATTCCGTTTCCAAGCTGCTTCCCATTGGCTGGTGGTCATTCAAATTGATGTTTCTGGAAAGTTCCCTCTGTTCCTTTGCAGTTTATCTCATCCCAATCACCCACCTTAAACAATATCCAGTGTGTCTGATGAAGAATTAAGAGCACCTTGCTCATACTGGCTTTTCCCAATCCTCTGCTCCCTACCAGGGGTTTAGAATAGCTTTTCTAGAAGGCAGTTCAAAATATTTAGGTAGGACCGGAGAGGTGGCTTAGCAGTTGAGAGCAGTTATTGTTCTTGCAGAAGATGCTGGTTTGGTTCCCACATGCACATGATGTCTAACAAACATGTATATCTCCATTCCCAGAGGATACAACACCCTCTTTTGGTCTCCATGGGCACTAGACACATGTGCAAAGACATACTTGCAGGCAAAACACACACATAATAATGTTTAAATCTTTGAAAAATTATGTGTGGTGGCATAACTAGGTGTCCTTCAGCATCCCACTTCAGTGACAGAATCTCAGGTAAATATTGGGTTTTGTTGTTGTTGTTGTTGTTGTTTTCTTTCTTGTCACACTAAATTTCCTCTTCTGGAGAGACAGAGGGTCAAGTGCTTGCTTTGTAACATGAGGACTGAGTGAGCTCTCCAGCGTCCATGTCCACATATCCAGATATAAACACATGTCTGTAACTGTAGTGCTGGGGTCCAACAAATGTAGGCAGATCCCAGGGGCTGGTTGCCTGTTCAGGGAGCTACAGTTTCCATGGGAGACCCTGTATCAAAAAATAAGGTGGAAAGAAGTAGAAGACACCTGATGTTGATCTCTGACCTCCACGTGTATGTTTGCATAACACACATAACTTTAAAAAGAGAACAAAGTATGTTTCCTCCCTATCAGAAAAACCAATGGGATACGTTTGATACCTTCTCTTCCTATAATGTCCTTCCTACAGGAGGCTGTAAATCTCTGCAGAGTGATTAGTCTTTGGCTTCTGCTCAAAGGTCAATTCCAAGAGAATCATTTCCAACAGATTCAGACATTCTAGCTGTGTAAGCGCTGCAGCGTGGAAACTCAGGGCGAAGAACAGAGAAAATAGGCCTGTCCTCCGTGGCTTAACATGGTTCCTCTGGGAACTTGCTGGCCGAGACTGCAAGCGGCAGCCAGACCCATTAGGCACAGCCTGTTTACCAGTGTGTGATTCTTGAGTGTGTGTTGGCTCTTGTGCATTTGGTACATAAGAAAGTGGTATTGAGTTAGTGTGAAGGACCTGGGGGCTCAGAGGTTTCCTCCTGGAGGTTACTGTTTGGTGATGGGGGCAGGTCCTTCATGGTGTAAGCAGTGAACATAGTGTATCTGTGACGACCTTGAGGAAAAAGGGCCTTTCTTTTTGTGCTGCCTTGTGGCTTTAAAACCCACTGAATTTGGCATGATGTTCAGCTGTCTAGGTAAATTACAAGTGCATCCAGAAAGGCTGAAAGGGAGATGATTGATGAGCAATGTTATCCTAGGATTGGACTTTTAATTTTCCTTAAATGCTCTATACTAGAACCTAATGTCTCCCAAAGTCTACAGAATGAAGAACACAGAATGTAGGTTTTAAGGCTGCATGGATGGACTGCGGTACGAAGTAATTGTTATCTGTTCTTTGCTTTCCTTCAGGATTTTCAGCCACAGCCAGAAACAGGTTTTTAGTCAGTCCAGCCCTATCCCTCTTATTTCTTCAAGTCCTAAGTTCTGAGTCATCTGATTTTATACTGCTTTACCTTAAATCTTGTCTTCCTATCTTTTGTCCTTGTTGATGAAAAGCAAGCTGGAAATGTGTGCAAATCATCGGAAGTTTTTGGCTGTGAAGAATAGTCAAAGCCAAACTACCGAGCAAAGGCCATCGTATAGCACAACTCTAAGAAAGGGAGCATTTTCCCATTGCAGCAGTCACATATAAGGAAAAGGAAGGTCCCCTCCCTCTGCAGTTATCCTAGGCACACCTCTCTCATTCTGAAAAGCAAACAGCTCTAGGTAAGCAGGTATGATCCTTGGGCCACTCACTCAGGAGACACTCAGGGCCGTTTCGTAAGGGACCTCTCTATTGCCAGGCAGGCTGTAAAGCCCAGAGGTGATATCCTGGCCCCACATACCAATGGATGTTTTTGATTTTACAGACCAGTGTGGAGAGAGGACAGCTTGTCAAAGTGAATCAGTTCAGAGTCAGTTAGGACGCTTTCTGTCTCCAGAGTAAGTGTGAGGCTGAATCCCAGGGGGTAAGGTCAGCTGTTGGAGAGGCCTGGAGGCAGCATCAGCACCATTCTTCTTCAGTAGGGATTGTGGAGGCAGTAGCATGTACAATGTGTGTATCCCAAGTGCGCTTTAGATAAGTTAATTATCTTTGCTCCCTGGAAGCTAAACGTGAAAGACGCACTTGGTTATAGCATCAGCAGGATTCTTGTTTTGTCATTCCTACAATATACAAAGTAAATGTGCTAAAAGGTTAAAAAGGAAAAAAGCTCAACACCAGCTAATTATACAAGTTACAGACGTATAAATAACATACTTTAATTACATTTCAGCAATACCTTTTAGTGTGACACGGGAAAATGGCCCCTAGCTATTTCCTCCTCACTGAATCCTGTGGGAGATTCTGTCTTCAAAATGTAGCTAACACAAGGAAGGAAAATCACAGTTTCAATGACCCAGTAACTTATTTTAGAGTGAGTACTGCCATTTTAATCAAAGGGGAAAATGTCTACACTTTGTTCAGAATAGAAAGTCCCAGTGAGAAGATCAGAAACTAGGATAAAGGGCTCTGGAGGAAGATTTGAGAGTCCCAACTGCAGGTTTCTGAGGTCCCGGAGATAGATGCTCAGCTGCTCTCTGTAAAGGGAAGAGTTGAGTCCTCACTGAAAGCAGCCTCAATGGGCTCAGCTTCCTATGATGCAAGAGCGCCGCCCAGAGCCCAGTGCTACTGACTGCAGGCCCCAGCCTCCTCCAAGGGAGATCTTTTCCATGAATTTTTTTTTTTTTTTTCCTGAATGAGAGGCAGCCAGGATGGGAGAGGGACTGAAGGAAGACTGGAAGTTGCTGAAAGCTTTTAGTGACGTCTGTAAAGTGCAGTGATTAAGGAAAAAAACAATAGGTATTCGAAGACTGTGTCTATTTTAATCACTCCTCTATATGTTCATTACTAAAAATTAGAATGCCACAAGATTTCCTTTACTGCAAATTTCTGAACATCAGAAAATTTAACTAATTATTATATCCTAACCAAGCTACCCAAAAATCCTATTTATACTTTTTCAAGTTATTATCATTGTAGAGGTAGGCTCTGTCTTTGTTGCCCCATGTAATTTCTAACTTTGGATCCTCCTGCCTCAGTCTACTTTAGTTTATTGATAAAGAGCTTGGTTTTATGTTGCAAAGGTGCTGGAGTATTTGCAAAGAGGTAGCTGACCAACTGCTATGAAATCTTGTCTCTATGCTAATGACATAGGAGTTGTGGCCATTGTGGCCATATCAGCATTGATATTTTTAGGACAGAAATGATTTGAAATGGCATAGTGAAGTTATTTACCATTGATATGATAATTAAAATGAAATTTATGAAGGGAAACAGGGTTCAAGCAGGGGATTCAGAGCTCAACCTTGTTTTGGTTGGACACTTTATCATAGTAGTTAATATTTTCTAGTGATGACTTTTGAAATTCAGAAATTTAGCATGATACCCAAATGTTATCCATATTTCCTGATGTCTAGAGACAGTAGTAGGGTAAATATGATGGAAGTATTTAAATGATGCCAGCTTTTTTATAAAACATTTCCGTAACCTAAATTTTAAACTTTTAATTTGTGGGCTTGGGACCCTGTGTAGTTCATTTTATACCAAGCTTTCTCTTTTTAGCAAATTAGTGAAATAAAAGGGGATACATTTTTGCCATAGGTAGTATAGACTGACATAAAATTAATCTTAGAACCAGATTTTCAACAGGAAAATGCAGCTAGATAGTATCATGTGCTCTTTTCATTTCAAGCAGCATTCTGATTTCAAAAGGAAACATCTGTTGTACATTTCCAAAGTAGTGGGGTGGCAGGGACTGCCATGCCAGATACAATGCTGTAGAACAAAGCTGGCCCTACAAGGCAGTGAAATCATCCCTTCTCCTCATCAGGGTCCATCATGTCCATCACAGTATGATATGCGGGTGCACGCACCTTGTAGCATTGTGGGTCAGGTTTGTTAAGGTAGGTATGTTATTTTGCAGGACCCTTCTTTGAACCCTAGTTATTTGTAAAAAGAGGCAATTGTTGGCATGTTCTAAGTCTGTTCCATCTGTAGGATCCTCCAGTCCTCCTCTGCAAGGTCTTTTTAGACAATGCTGAACTGTCATTCTTTACATCTGCTTGGATTCTTTGCCCTTTAAGCCAGTCTATAAATCCACTGCCCTAGATGATCTTCACAAGTCTGTCCTGTATCAAAATGAACTCCTCTTCCTGTGTTCACATTCTCCCTTAGTTTTTACACCTCGTTTCTCTAGATTCTGAAGCTGAAGAACCATCGAGCAAGCAGCAGCTGTTCAGCTGCAAATTGTTTAAGGTTACTACAGTCTCCCCTTTAGTGTTGGTTTTTCCTGTATTCTCAGAGGCGGGAGGGGGAGCAGGTGGCCCCTGGGCCACTGCCAGGTGTCTGTCACAGCTCTTGTTGGATAGTAGCAGTGGGTAAGTAGGCTAGGCAGCACCAAGGCAGAGGCATGCACTGTGTTCCTTCCAGCACACTAGCAATTTGTGCTCATTTTGCAGAACTTGCACTCGGTGCCCAGCTACTCTGTGCAGTCTGGCAGAGAAAGCCTCCATCTGGCAGAAAAGAAACCACGCTCACCCTTCTTTAGTTTCCCAAAGGTAGGCAAGGAGTCAGTATGGATTAGCTAAGAAGATAGTCAACAGTTTATATTGCCAAGCTCAACCTTGCTTGCATATCCAGGATACGCCCCTGTTAAGAAAAACTTTGCGTACGCCAGCCTCTGGGATGAGAAAAGATCCCTTTGCTTTGTAAAAGAAGAAATGAAGGATTATCTATTCCTTCTCCATGTCTAGCAGCCACCAATGTCTGATAAACATCTGTCATGTTTTTTTTTTGTTTTTTTTTTTTTTACCGTGCACTTATATATTCATAACTTTTAGGGCAGAAGAACTAATTCTGCTGCCTGAGAGGGGTCATGGTCACTTATGTTTCCTTGTGTTTAAGCCCATCAGTCTTCCCTACGTGGTGTCAGCCTGTGATAAGGTTTGCAAACTGCCTAGCATACACAAGGAACCAAAACACACCGGCTCTTTATGGCAGTGATGGTTGTGTAAGGCTGGTTTTCCTGTGTCTTGATCTTCTTTTCTCTCCTTCTCTCAAGCAGTGTGAATGGCCTTGAATTCCTTCCATGCTCCTGTTCCTGGGGTTTTCTGGTTTGTTTTTGACTTCTCGATCTTCTTCCTCGGAGTCTACATCTTTGCTTTTATTCCTTTCCTCAAATGTCCCAGATCCTCCTGAGTATACTCGGTAGGAACCGTGCAGAAGAAGAATCAATGTCACACAGTACTTTTCATTAGCAATGGCCTGGGCACTTTAAGAACATTGCTCATAGTATCTTCCATATGTCATGGATTCGTGGGAGTTTAAAGGCTAAGGTGGCCAAGAAATCTCTTCATGTTCCTCCCTCATTTTGAGCATGTGGAATCTGCAAGTGACCACCACAGTGTAGGTGGCTGCCCAGAAAGAATTAGAATTTTCTAGGCTCTTTTACCACACCAGCTGTCCCCCCCCTCCAAAAAAGATGAGGAAAATCTGTTTATAAGAGTCATGTCAAGTGTAATATTTGTGGAGCATTCGCAAAGCATTTGTATAGTAAGGAAATGGAAGGACAGAGAAGAGGGGACATATTAGGAGCTCAGTGAGTAAAGGCGCCTGTCACCAAGCCTGACAACCTGAGTTTTCCCCCTGGAGCCACATGGCGGAAGGGAAGAACCAGCTCCCACAAGCCGTCTCTGACCACACGTACACATGCACGCCCCACCCCTCACATACACATGCACCATGCATTCACACAGCACAAAAGTAAAATAAACGCAATAATAATGCTTTAAAAGCATTGCAAGATGGCATACAAAGATGCCATGAGACCAGTTGCTTTGTATGCTAATGTAAGAAATTAGCTTAAATTTTTTTTAACATAAAAGCAAAGAAAGTTTAAAAAAAAAAAAAAGCAAAGGAAATATGATACCAATCCCAGCCTGACTCTCTTCAAATGTGAGCACTTGTATGTTTAAGGGCTTCTGCTTCAGCTGAAGTTGAAGAATTCAAACCAAGGAGAGGACAGAAAGGTACCTGAAGAACAGAGCACTAGAGGACTGGGCGAACTTAATCATCATGCCACACCTGTCACTTAGATCCTAGATTCTTAGCTGTGGGTCACATATGGATGGGGTCACATAACTAGATGCAGGAGTTGTGAAAAAATTAGCTGTAGCAAAAAAACAAAATCAGAAATGCAGCAACCAAAAACTAATTCAAAATTAGTCAATGCAGACTTAGCTCCACCCAAGTGTTTCTGCAGACAGCATTCACCCAATTGGTACTGTAGAAGTTTACAGAACATAGGCATAGCATTGTGCACACCATCTTGCAGGGTAGGGCCCACAGAGGCTACCTTGAAGACCTCAGCTCAGATTGGAGGCTATGGTGCATGAGGACCTGTGGTGTTTAACAATACATATGATGTTTTCTACTTTCAAAGAAATACAATTAAGCTGCAGAAAACAAAGACAATACTTTTCTATTGTCATTCATCAACGTGTAAGTATCAAATGACTGAACCTTTGCATGGAAACCTGAGCCCAGTTCCCAGGAACAGGCAAGAGACACTGACTGAGTTTGAGTTGCAGGCGAGTTTCATAAGAAGAAATTCAATAGATTTTTGTTTGGGGATTAGGATAGAATTTCCAGCTATTTCTGAACTGTCACTAACAGGTTGCTATCCTGTACTGAGTGTTTCTGTTAAGCAGAATCCTCAGCCATGGCAACTGTCAAATCACTAGCATAGGTGTGGGACGTATGCCTCCAACCCCAGAACTGGGGTGGCAGAAGTGGGCCAATCTCTGGGAAGAATGAAAGCTACTACTCAGTGAGACCCTGGCAAAAACAGAATCTTACAGAGCAGCAGCCCTGTGCAACGCAATACCATCTTAACATGTCTGAGAACTGGTGCTTGAGGTTCACACACTCTGGAGTCCTGTGGAGAGCTAATGAGAGCAATCAGCCGACAGCTAGCATTTAGAGATCTCTGACTTTCACTTTTAGCAAATGTAGGTCATAAAACTTGTCTCCTGAAGTTACTGTGGGGGAACAAATGGAATAAAGAGCTCAAAGGGTGTTCATCCCAGTATGTACCAGGAGCCCCACTGGCTGGAGAGCATGGTGGTTAGAGACCATCTTTTTCCCTGTCTGATAAGACACCCCCCCACCTCCTACCCCCCTACCCCCCCGCGCATTGTGTGGCATTGACCCTTGTCATCATCTTTCATCCTGATTCCCACAGAGGAGAGTAGGAGTGCCAATGACAGGGAGAAAACAGCGTCCTTCACACCAACAGAGGGTAAAGAAATGCTTGCTTTTCTGTGTTTGAGAGATCAATCTCTAATTTGCATCAAAAGGAGCAAAGAAAAATGCATCCTGGGTGTAGGGCTTAGTATTTCTGTACCCTTCAATAAGTACTTCTTAGTAAAGAACGCGCTTGTCATTTCTGAAAACCTAACCCTATAATCTAGCCTTATAATTCTTTTGGCTAAGCATCTTTGTAGGCTAACGTAGCATCCAGTGAAGAGAGCACACTGTCCTTGCTAGGGCAGGTTGTCAGAAAAGAGGCTAATTTCTCTCTGACTGCCTCTTGGTTACTGCTGTTGCTAAGTGGCATGGCCGCCCTCCTCAGCTCTTGCTGTTCATTTGGCAGCTTCAGCTTGTAGGGCATTTTTATATGTTGTATCCTTAAGTATTTCACCAAGTTCACTTGACTTGCCCTGACATATTTTAAATGAATTTATTGACTATTTATTCTCTGGCACAGTATTGTTTTTATCAGAGAATACACTTAATTTTAGTTGAAGAAGTGTAACTGCATTCCTATTTTTTTATATCTTCCATGCAGAAACAGTTGCCTGTGTAATGGAAATCCATCTGTCCAGCACACTTCCCTTACAGTAAGCAGTCAAAGCAGCAAATTCATAGCTGAGTCCAACTCCTGTTCCCCCCTCAAGACAATACTAGGAGTTGAACCCAGGGCCTTGTGTATGATAAGAATGGGGTCCCAACTCCTGCCTTCATTGATGAAATGTAATTTCTGTGTTTCTGCATTTTGGTGTGTAGTCAGTTCATCACAAGTTTGCTCTATAGTGACTAACTACAGTTTTCCAATACTGAACTATTGTTCCAAGGTGTCATTAGGGTTTTATTGCTGTGAAGAGACATCATGACTATGGCAACTTTTTTTTTTAATAGTAAATGCTGGGCCAGTAGCTCAACCAAGCATATTACTAACTAGTTCTTACACTTAAATTAACCCACAATTATTATCTTTAGCCATGTGGCTTAGTACCTTTTCTCAGTCCAGCATTCTCATCTTGTTTCCTCTGCATCTGCCTGGTGACTGCTTCTCTGCCTTTCCTCTTCCCAGAATTCTCCTAGTCTGGTCACCCTGACCTATACTGCCTGAACCATGGCAACTCTTATAAAGAAAAACATTTAATTGGGGCTGGCATGCAATTCAGAGGCTTAGTTCATTATTGTCTTGGTGAGAAACTTGGCAGCATGCAGGCAGAGGTAACATGATGCTGGAGAGATAACTAAGTATTCTTCATCTTGATGCCCAGTAGAAAGAGATTATGAGCCACTCTGGGCATAGCTTGTGCATATGAGACATCAAAGTACATCCCTGCCGTGACACACTTCCATCAGCAAGGCCATATCTCCACGTTCTATTGGTACCACTCCCTCTGGGCCAAGCACTCAGATGCATGAGTTTCTGGGGGCCCTTCCTATTAAGACTACCACACTAGGGGAAAATACAGGATTAGGCTTTGCAAACTCCCTGTCACAGCATTTTTCCAACATTTAATTTTATTTTCTGTGCATTTAATTTTATTTCTATGTATGTGATTGCTTTAAGACACCTCCCACTCCTTCTTTGTTTACTGTTGAGTATTTGACAGAAACCATGGCCACGGGGCCAACTCATGCCTACAGGACAGGATTTTTTTTCTGTCAGGCACAGTACGGTGTCTTTGTGCTTAAAAATGCTAGATAGCACTTTGGTATTACACTTTGAGCCATTTTAAACAACAAAATCCTCAACAAAAAGTATAAAAAGGAGAACAACGGGGCATTAAATGGTCTATAGCGAGGATACATTTTTTTGTTCAAAAGCAGAAATATTGGGAACATAATCTTGTCACCTCTCAGGTAGCTCCATGTGCCATCCTCATTGTGGACAAAGACCGAATAATAAAGATCCACTAAGATAGTAAATTTTTTACTTGTTAATTTATGCCAGAATAAAATCTGACAATGGATTATAGAAATGTCAAGAACAAAAAAAGCTCATGGAATATTAAATTCTTCCATAGAAGGAACAGAAATAAATCGGCCTATTTTATTATTATTGCATCTATAGTTCATTTTTTTTCTATCCCACTCCCCTTTCTTCATTTTATTCCCCATCTCCTTTCACAGATGTTTCATTGCTAAAATGGTCTTGGGAAGGAAGCTGGAGTCCTGCCAAGCTGTGCTCTCCAGAGGCTGCTGAAGTCCAGGGCATAAGCGGTGGACACTGCAGCTCTCTGTGCTGGTTGGAATATTTATTAGATTCTGTGCTGCAGTAGTCTCTGTGGATTAGCCTACCTAATCAGAGTTCCAGAGGTACTGATGACAGTGTAAACATCACAGTGCCCTAATCCTCCAGGTACCAAGTACATCACCTTTCCACAACAGGTGGAGGGATGCTTGATTGAGGCTGTTCAGTTATCTTGTTAACTGGCCTCGATTTTTATCTGGTATTTAATAGTTTTAGATGGTATCTCCCCCCCTCCCCACCTGAGAGAAATAAATGATTTCCATGTAGCACATAAACAAAAGAACATTCCACCTGTTTGTCACTTCGGTGTTGGCCTCAAAAAATGCTACACAAAGTTCAGTCGAGAGCATGAAGTCTGGTTCCAGGGATACAGGCAATAATTTGGAAGTCTTGTGGTTTGTGTGAAATGGAGCACTTCATTCCTGAGGCATGAAAGATTTGGAGGTTATACAGGGGACATTTTTTTAAACCTATAACAATAAGTCTTACAAGTGTCAGAGGATAAACATCAGCTTCAGTATCCAAAGGATCTGACCGAATTACCCATGGCTCTTAAGTTTCAGAAAGTAAAAAAAAAAAAAAAAAAAAAATGCTACATTGTGTATTACAGGTGTTTAGGGAAATTACAGGTTAAGAGAATTGATGTTCAACACTGTGATGTCCTCACTACTGAGGAAGCTTCTGAACTGGTCTCTTTTCATGAAGGTTTTAATGTAAATTATGACCACAGAGAGCAATGTCACGGCACTGGGCTGGTGGTCCTCAGTGCCTGCCACAAGCAGGCTGGCATTTGACGGCTTGAATGTGAAACATCGTTCAGGCAGCAGAGCCTGAGAAATCAGTTAAATGCATTTTTCATGAATACGGTTCTTTAGTTTCTACATATGATAACTACTTGCAGCCATTTAAAGAAATCTCAGTCTTGTTTACCCATGAGATATACATAATGGAGGCCATCCCACTTGCTTCAGAATATTTAGGATTTCTGAGGCATATGCACAGGTATTATTTTTCTACCACATAAAGTACTTTATTTCTAAAATAGTGGTAATTAAATACAATTACTTGGTAATATTGGGTACAGGAACACTAGTGCTGGCTTTCCAGGTTGGATTTAGAGATCAGCAAATGTTGGGACTGGCCCTAGGAAAGCATCTCTTTCCCCAGAGTTCTTCTATCTTGGTTTCACCTTGAACATGAGCACATTTATCTTTCTTTCTAGTTGCCTTGATGCTTAGAGAAACAGCCTTCTTGGTGGTTGTGTTCTGTTACTTTAGTATAGCTATCTGCAAAGACTGTAAATCACATGGATTTAGAGAGACAAATGCCCAGCTTGGATAATGAGGGGATAGAGCCAGGAAGGAAGTACAAAGGGAGCCTAAGCAGGCTTTGCAAACCTTGGGGCTATCCTACTGTCAAAATGAGAATATATATTAAAAATGAACAATTCCTTAATGTACCCTCACTTAGAATAGATGTGTCCAGCAAAGCTTCCTACATGGTTAATAGGACATTCTGGGGTGACCGTGTTCATGTGCTGGTCCTCGTACTGGGGAAAGCTTTAGTCTGCTCAAACAGTGTTTGTTAGAAGCATAGTTTTAGAGCAGAACTTCCTAGGGAGTTCCTGAGTCTGAAGCTGTCAGAACAATGTGACATCCTCTTCACTTGTGCTTGTTCATACTGGTACTTTTATTTTTAAACACTTGAAAAAATTTTTTAAAAATTACATGTACTTAGTAGATAATGTAAAAAAAAATTATTTGTAGCCCTACAACCTGTGTAGATTTGTGTTTGTGGATTTTTTTTTAAGCCACGGTTTTCTGTAGCCAAGTCTGGCCTCTAGTTCCCTGTGTAGCAGAAGATGACTTTGAACTCTTAGTTCTCCCATCTCTACTGCCCAGATACTAAAACTA